>JAXCGZ010011853.1:0-15000 GCA_037179515.1 Halocaridina rubra
GACAAAGGGGAGATAAAGAAGATAATGACAGAAGATCAGGGGATGGGGCCTCATTAAGATTGTTATACACAAATGCTGATGGATTAGCTGGTAAGGCAGTAGAATTAAAAGATAGGATTCACAACAGTAAGGCAGATATAGTAGCAATTACAGAGACTAAGTTGAGTGAGGACATAAACAGTGTCACAGTTTTTCCTAAGGGCTTCAGAATACTAAGGGTCGAAAGATCTGAGAGGACTGGTGGAGGGATAGCACTGCTCATAAGTGAGAGGATTCAAGCTGAAGAGATAAACTTGGCTATAGAAAGTGAGTTCAGGGAATTTCTTGTTGCTCGCATAAATACTGGGTCAGAGAGCATTATAATAACTGTTGTATACAACCCACCAAGGAACCAAAATAGGCTTGAAATTTATGAGGAAAGTCATATAGGTACGATTGAAGTCATAAACTCAGTTGTTAACATGGCGCGGGAGAAAAAATGTAGGATTTTGATTATGGGAGACTTTAATCATAAAGAGATAGATTGGATAAATCTTGACCCACACAGTGGTGAGGACTCCTTTGGGGCAAGATTCCTAGATTGCGTACAAGGGAATTTCCTACACCAACATGTAATGGAACCAACAAGAGCCAGGGGTGGGGATGAGCCATCACTACTTGATCTGGTGTTCACAGATAATGTGTTGGATATTGAAAATATTGAGTATGAACCACCAATTGGAAAGAGTGACCACTGTGTGTTGTTGATGGAGTATATCATTGAAGACATTCTTCCTGAGAGTAGAGGCACTGAGGACATGAGGAGGAACTATCAGAAAGGAGATTACATCAAAATGAATGAGCTTTTTGCAGTTATTGACTGGAGAACCTTATTTTACAACAAATCTGTACAAGAAATGTATGACATCTTTTGTGAGAAATATGGGAAGATAGTAGATTGCTGCATACCTGTCACCAAAGTAGGTGTAATTCATGCCAGAGAGAAATGGTTCGATAATGGGTGTAAAAGAGCTAAGGAGTGGAGAGACAAATGCTGGAAAAGGTATAGGAGGAGAAAAAACATAAATGCCTGGCAAACCTACAAAAGAGCAAGAAATGACTACCTAAGTAAAAGGAGAGAGGCAGAGAAAGATTATGAGAGGGACATCACCAGGAAGGCTAAAGAAAATCCCAAGCTTTTCCACAGCTTTATCAGAGGAAAACTGAAGGTAAAAGAACAGGTTTTAAGGCTAAAGAGAGCGGATGGAAGCATCACTGAGACGGACGAAGAGATCTGCAAAGAATTGAACAAGGAGTTTCAGTCAGTATTTACAGTAGAAAATACCCCACCCCCTCAGATTGCAGTGATAGAAGCTCAAGGGCCGGTATTAGAGAACATCAACCTTACAGCCACAGAGGTATGCAAGGCGCTGATGGATTTAGATGTTCATAAAGCTACAGGTCCTGATGACATATCCCCTCATGTGCTTAAAAAATGCGCAAACACAATATCAGTGGCACTAAGTATCATATTTAAGGAGTCATTGGAGTCGGGGGAGATTCCAAGATGCTGGAAACAAGCAAATGTGATACCTATCTTCAAAAAGGGAAGGAGGGATACGGCTCTGAACTATAGACCAGTTTCCTTGACCAGCATAGTTTGCAAACTTATGGAGAAACTACTAAGGAAACATATCTCTCTTCACTTGGAATCCTTCAACTTTTTGTCAGTGAGGCAACATGGCTTCAGAGAAGGAAGATCAACAGTAACAAACTTATTAGAATTTTATGATGAGGTAAGCCAAATCTTACAGGAAAGAGAGGGTTGGGCAGATTGCATATTCCTAGACTTCCAGAAAGCGTTTGACACTGTTCCACATGGGAGACTTATTAGGAAGCTGCAATCAATGGCTAGAATAGGTGGAAATGTCTTGGAATGGATAAAAACTTACTTAGAAGGAAGGGAACAGAGGGTTAGAGTAAGACACTCAGTGTCTGAATGGAGAAGAGTTAGTAGTGGAGTTCCACAGGGTTCAGTTTTAGGGCCACTTTTGTTCCTTGTATATGTAAATGACCTACCAGAGTGTGTAAATTCATTCATGAATATGTTTGCAGATGATGCAAAGATTGTGAAGAAAGTAAAAAACGAGAACAATGGTAGAGAACTTCAGGAGGATCTAAATAATCTGCATGAGTGGTCAGAAAAGTGGCTAATGAAATTCAATACCTCAAAATGTAAGGTAATGAGAATGGGTACAAGTGCAAGAAGGCCCAAGCTTGACTACTCGGTGGCTGGAGTACAGCTTCAGGAGACAGAAAATGAGAGAGATCTAGGAGTAAACATATTGGCAGATTTGTCTCCAGAAATACATATAAATGGCGTAGTAAGGGCAGCATATGCATTCTTATCAAATGTAAGGGTAGCCTTCAGGCACATGGACAAGGAAATGTTCAGAAATATTTATGTAACCTATGTGAGGCCAAAACTCGAATATGCAGCCCCCTTTTGGAATCCGCACTTGAAAAAGCACATAGCTAAGCTTGAAAAAGTTCAAAGACATGCCACGAAACTGGTGCCAGAAATACGCAATCTCGGTTATGATGAGAGGCTGAGGGAATTAGACTTGCCATCACTCGAAGCTAGAAGAGTAAGGGGGGATATGGTGACAGTCTTTAAATTCCTTCATGGTTATGATAGAGTGGATAGGGATCGATATTTCGATATGGCTGGCTCTAGAACTAGAGGTCATAGTTTGAAGCTTCGGAAGAAAACTTGTTTGCAGGATGTAAGGAAATACTTTTTCAGTGTAAGAGTAGTTGATAATTGGAATTCGCTAAGCGAGGAGGTAGTTAATGCTACCTCAATCCATAGTTTTAAGGACAGGTATGATAAGTATCACTAAGTCTAAAAATGGAACCGATCAGGAGACGGGAAGATACGAGCTTTGGGCTCTTTCCCGTAAACACAATTAGGTAATCACAATTAGGTAATCACACACACACACACACACATATATATATATATATATATATATATATATATATATATATATATATATATATATATATATATATATATATATATATATATATATATATATGTGTGTGTGTGTGTGTGTGTGTGTGTGTGTGTGTGTGTGTGTGTGTGTGTGTGATTACCTAAATTTGATTACCTAATTGTGTTTACGGGAAAGAGCCCAAAGCTCGTATCTTCCCGTCTCCTCATCGGTTCCATTTTATACTTAGTCATACTTATCATACCTGTCCTTAAAACTATGGATTGAGATAGCATTAACTACCTCCTCGCTTAGCCAATTCCAATTATCAACTACTCTTACACTGAAAAAGTATTTCCTTACATCCTGCAAAGAAGTTTTCTTACGAAGCTTCAAACTATGACCTCTAGTTCTAGAGCCAGCCATATCAAAATATCGATCCCTATCCACTCTATCATAACCATGAAGGAATTTAAAGACTGTCACCATATCCCCCCCTCACTCTTCTAGCTTCGAGTGATGGCAAGTCTAATTCCCTCAGCCTCTCATCATAACTGAGATTGCGTATTTCTGGCACCAGTTTCGTGGCATGTCTTTGAACTTTTTCAAGCTTAGCTATGTGCTTTTTCAAGTGCGGATTCCAAAAGGGGGCTGCATATTCGAGTTTTGGCCTCACATAGGTTACATAAATATTTCTGAACATTTCCTTGTCCATGTGCCTGAAGGCTACCCTTACATTTGATAAGAATGCATATGCTGCCCTTACTACGCCATTTATATGTATTTCTGGAGACAAATCTGCCAGTATGTTTACTCCTAGATCTCTCTCATTTTCTGTCTCTTGAAGTTGTACTCCAGCCACCGAGTAGTCAAGCTTGGGCCTTCTTGCACTTGTACCCATTCTCATTACCTTACATTTTGAGGTATTGAATTTCATTAGCCACTTTTCTGACCA
The DNA here is from genome assembly GCA_037179515.1 of Halocaridina rubra. Lineage (NCBI taxonomy): Eukaryota > Metazoa > Arthropoda > Malacostraca > Decapoda > Atyidae > Halocaridina > Halocaridina rubra. The sequence continues at coordinate 3,931 of JAXCGZ010011853.1, forward strand.
CTCATGCAGATTATTTAGATCCTCCTGAAGTTCTCTACCATTGTTCTCGTTTTTTACTTTCTTCACAATCTTTGCATCATCTGCAAACATATTCATGAATGAATTTACAGACTCTGGTAGGTCATTTACATATACAAGGAACAAAAGTGGCCCTAAAACTGAACCCTGTGGAACTCCACTACTAACTCTTCTCCATTCAGACACTGAGTGTCTTACTCTAACCCTCTGTTCCCTTCCTTCTAAGTAAGTTTTTATCCATTCCAAGACATTTCCACCTATTCTAGCCATTGATTGCAGCTTCCTAATAAGTCTCCCATGTGGAACAGTGTCAAACGCTTTCTGGAAGTCTAGGAATATGCAATCTGCCCAGCCCTCTCTTTCCTGTAAGATTTGGCTTACCTCATCATAAAATTCTAATAAGTTTGTTACTGTTGATCTTCCTTCTCTGAAGCCATGTTGCCTCACTGACAAAAAGTTGAAGGATTCCAAGTGAAGAGAGATATGTTTCCTTAGTAGTTTCTCCATAACTTTGCAAACTATGCTGGTCAAGGAAACTGGTCTATAGTTCAGAGCCGTATCCCTCCTTCCCTTTTTGAAGATAGGTATCACATTTGCTTGTTTCCAGCATCTTGGAATCTCCCCCGACTCCAGTGACTCCTTAAATATGATACTTAGTGCCACTGATATTGTGTTTGCGCATTTTTTAAGCACATGAGGGGATATGTCATCAGGACCTGTAGCTTTATGAACATCTAAATCCATCAGCGCTTTGCATACCTCTGTGGCTGTAAGGTTGATGTTCTCTAATACCGGCCCTTGAGCTTCTATCACTGCAATCTGAGGGGGTGGGGTATTTTTCTACTGTAAATACTGACTGAAACTCCTTGTTCAATTCTTTGCAGATCTCTTCGTCCGTCTCAGTGATGCTTCCATCCGCTCTCTTTAGCCTTAAAACCTGTTCTTTTGTGTGTGTGTGTGTGTGTGAGTGTGTGTGTGTGTGTGGTGTGTGTGATTACCTAATTGTGATTACCTAATTGTGTTTACGGGAAAGAGCCCAAAGCTCGTATCTTCCCGTCTCCTGATCGGTTCCATTTTTAGACTTAGTGATACTTATCATACCTGTCCTTAAAACTATGGATTGAGGTAGCATTAACTACCTCCTCGCTTAGCGAATTCCAATTATCAACTACTCTTACACTGAAAAAGTATTTCCTTACATCCTGCAAACAAGTTTTCTTCCGAAGCTTCAAACTATGACCTCTAGTTCTAGAGCCAGCCATATCGAAATATCGATCCCTATCCACTCTATCATAACCATGAAGGAATTTAAAGACTGTCACCATATCCCCCCTTACTCTTCTAGCTTCGAGTGATGGCAAGTCTAATTCCCTCAGCCTCTCATCATAACCGAGATTGCGTATTTCTGGCACCAGTTTCGTGGCATGTCTTTGAACTTTTTCAAGCTTAGCTATGTGCTTTTTCAAGTGCGGATTCCAAAAGGGGGCTGCATATTCGAGTTTTGGCCTCACATAGGTTACATAAATATTTCTGAACATTTCCTTGTCCATGTGCCTGAAGGCTACCCTTACATTTGATAAGAATGCATATGCTGCCCTTACTACGCCATTTATATGTATTTCTGGAGACAAATCTGCCAATATGTTTACTCCTAGATCTCTCTCATTTTCTGTCTCCTGAAGCTGTACTCCAGCCACCGAGTAGTCAAGCTTGGGCCTTCTTGCACTTGTACCCATTCTCATTACCTTACATTTTGAGGTATTGAATTTCATTAGCCACTTTTCTGACCACTCATGCAGATTATTTAGATCCTCCTGAAGTTCTCTACCATTGTTCTCGTTTTTTACTTTCTTCACAATCTTTGCATCATCTGCAAACATATTCATGAATGAATTTACAGACTCTGGTAGGTCATTTACATATACAAGGAACAAAAGTGGCCCTAAAACTGAACCCTGTGGAACTCCACTACTAACTCTTCTCCATTCAGACACTGAGTGTCTTACTCTAACCCTCTGTTCCCTTCCTTCTAAGTAAGTTTTTATCCATTCCAAGACATTTCCACCTATTCTAGCCATTGATTGCAGCTTCCTAATAAGTCTCCCATGTGGAACAGTGTCAAACGCTTTCTGGAAGTCTAGGAATATGCAATCTGCCCAACCCTCTCTTTCCTGTAAGATTTGGCTTACCTCATCATAAAATTCTAATAAGTTTGTTACTGTTGATCTTCCTTCTCTGAAGCCATGTTGCCTCACTGACAAAAAGTTGAAGGATTCCAAGTGAAGAGAGATATGTTTCCTTAGTAGTTTCTCCATAAGTTTGCAAACTATGCTGGTCAAGGAAACTGGTCTATAGTTCAGAGCCGTATCCCTCCTTCCCTTTTTGAAGATAGGTATCACATTTGCTTGTTTCCAGCATCTTGGAATCTCCCCCGACTCCAATGACTCCCTAAATATGATACTTAGTGCCACTGATATTGTGTTTGCGCATTTTTTAAGCACATGAGGGGATATGTCATCAGGACCTGTAGCTTTATGAACATCTAAATCCATCAGCGCCTTGCATACCTCTGTGGCTGTAAGGTTGATGTTCTCTAATACCGGCCCTTGAGCTTCTATCACTGCAATCTGAGGGGGTGGGGTATTTTCTACTGTAAATACTGACTGAAACTCCTTGTTCAATTCTTTGCAGATCTCTTCGTCCGTCTCAGTGATGCTTCCATCCGCTCTCTTTAGCCTTAAAACCTGTTCTTTTACCTTCAGTTTTCCTCTGATAAAGCTGTGGAAAAGCTTGGGATTTTCTTTAGCCTTCCTGGTGATGTCCCTCTCATAATCTTTCTCTGCCTCTCTCCTTTTACTTAGGTAGTCATTTCTTGCTCTTTTGTAGGTTTGCCAGGCATTTATGTTTTTTCTCCTCCTATACCTTTTCCAGCATTTGTCTCTCCACTCCTTAGCTCTTTTACACCCATTATCGAACCATTTCTCTCTGGCATGAATTACACCTACTTTGGTGACAGGTATGCAGCAATCTACTATCTTCCCATATTTCTCACAAAAGATGTCATACATTTCTTGTACAGATTTGTTGTAAAATAAGGTTCTCCAGTCAATAACTGCAAAAAGCTCATTCATTTTGATGTAATCTCCTTTCTGATAGTTCCTCCTCATGTCCTCAGTGCCTCTACTCTCAGGAAGAATGTCTTCAATGATATACTCCATCAACAACACACAGTGGTCACTCTTTCCAATTGGTGGTTCATACTCAATATTTTCAATATCCAACACATTATCTGTGAACACCAGATCAAGTAGTGTTGGCTCATCCCCACCCCTGGCTCTTGTTGGTTCCATTACATGTTGGTGTAGGAAATTCCCTTGTACGCAATCTAGGAATCTTGCCCCAAAGGAGTCCTCACCACTGTGTGGGTCAAGATTTATCCAATCTATCTCTTTATGATTAAAGTCTCCCATAATCAAAATCCTACATTTTTTCTCCCGCGCCATGTTAACAACTGAGTTTATGACTTCAATCGTACCTATATGACTTTCCTCATAAATTTCAAGCCTATTTTGGTTCCTTGGTGGGTTGTATACAACAGTTATTATAATGCTCTCTGACCCAGTATTTATGCGAGCAACAAGAAATTCCCTGAACTCACTTTCTATAGCCAAGTTTATCTCTTCAGCTTGAATCCTCTCACTTATGAGCAGTGCTATCCCTCCACCAGTCCTCTCAGATCTTTCGACCCTTAGTGTGTGTGTGTGTGTGCGTGTGTGTGTGTGTGTATGTGTTTGTGTGTATCATTCATATTGAGATGGGATAGTAAGATAAATATACCGTCATAACTTCTTCAATTGAACTATATCTTAAACGATCAGACATTACCTCTTATTTTTGTAATAGGCATGTATGTATGTATGTATGTATGTATGTATGTATGTATGTATGTATGTATGTATGTATGTATGTATTAAATAAAAAATAAATACTGTATATAGAAAACATTTACTTGTCATCGTCTAGTTTAGTAACGATCACTTAATTTCATTTATTTATTGTATACAAGTCATTCATAACGGCTTTTGATATCACATATCTACTCTTTTCTCGTTTAATGTTCGCTTTGAACGAACAGAGATTAAGAGAGAGAGAGAGAGAGAGAGAGAGAGAGAGAGAGAGAGAGAGAGAGAGAGAGAGAGAGAGCAATCTACAGTCAATGATATACTTATTATTATTATTATTATTATTATTATTATTATTATTATTATTATTATTATTATTATTATTATTATTATTATTATTATTATCATTATTATTATTATTATTATTATTATTATTATTATTATTATTATTATTATTATTATTATTTTTATTATTATTATTATTGTTATTATTATTATTATAATTATTTCTATTATCATTATTATTATTATTATTATTATTATTATTATTAATATTATTATTATTATTATTATTATTATTATTATTATTATTATTATTATTATTATTATTATTATTATGATTAATATCATTATTTTTATTAATATATATATATATATATATATATATATATATATATATATATATATATATATATATATATATATATATATATATATATATATATATATATATATATATATATATATATATATATATATATATATATATATATATGTATATATATATATATATATATATATATATATATATATATATATATATATATATATATATATATATATATATATATATATATATATATATATATATATATATATATATATATATATATATATATATATATTTATAATGAAAAGAGGATATTGATGTATAGTGTTATTCTAAGACTATACTTATTCTATAGGTAGCGAGGTCGGTGATAGATATGCATGGTTCATTTAACAGAGTTTTTATTTAGAGATAACTTGAACTTAGTTTACGCCTCAAAGCTCCCATTCCTATAGTTCCTGCAAGTCACTGTTCCCCACCCCCTTCGGGGGAGGTTTCTAACTAGGACATAAGTTCTGCCCCCTGGCAAGGCCTAACTTCAACTAAAAGACACGCTCTCTGTTTGCTGTCCTCTGGGCGGGTTTTCGAGTGCGCACTCTGCCATCTAGCGGCTTACCATACGACACTCCCCACCACCACTCTGAAATATTTGATATTTCGGACTAAGCATTACTTCTTTCATGAGAGCCTTATAATTTTTTAACCATCATTATTTTACAAAAAGACCGGGCACCATCTAACAGCTTACCATACGACACTCCCCACCACCACTCTGAAATATTCGATATTTTGGACTGAGCATTACTTCTTTCATGAGAGCCTTATAATTTTTTAACTATCATTAGTTAAAAAAAAAAAAGGCCACCATCTGGCAGCTTACCATACGACACTCCCCACCACCACTCTGAAATATTCGATATTTCGGACTAAGCATATCATGATTTTACAAAAAAAAAAACAGGGCAGAACTATTTAATGAACTAACTTATGAAACTATTATAATCTCATATAATTATCTAAACAGATTACAGGAATATTAAAATTACTATGCATAAAAACTGACAAAAGCAAAATATGTTCCTTACAATAAGCATTGTAATTAAAGGCAAAAAATCAAAATTAAGTATTCACAATTGCAAACTATAGCTGGTAAGCATTGACAGAATTATTTAAAAACAAAGAAATTAAGCTATTACCTTACTCAAATAAAATACAATACATTTGGATATGATATATGCAATTACTTACTAAAGCAAAACATTTTTCATAGTGTGAAATGAGAGTTAAAAATATTTGCAGTTACAATATGTAACTACTATTCAATGACAAAATGATATAGGAGAAAAACTAAATGAACATAATTACGTTACTTAAATAATATAAAGTACAGTTTGGTATCAGCTCTTTAAATATTCAATCATAACTTAAACAATGATAATAGTTAAACAGAAAAACTTAACATCACAATTACAATCTGTAGCTACTATTCAAGGACAAAATTATATGGGAGAGAAACTAAATGAACATAATTATGTTACTTAAATAATATAAACTATAGTTGAGTATGATTTTTCTTTGCAAATTGTAACATTTAACACACATTATAGTGAGAAAAAAAGAAATCAATCATATGCACAGTTGATGAACACTTACTATAATAAACTTATATATAGGGGAGTCATTGAGGTTACCTTACAGCCAACTTAAAATAAAAAAAAAAATTACAGTATTTGTTATCCCATCAAAACGTTGTCAAAGACGATGGGGACTTTTTCTTTCCCATCTTTATCAGTTCAAGTACGTAGGTGAAAATACATTATTTCCCCTTGTGGACACTTCTAACTCTTGTATTATTTAACTTTCTTAATTACAGGGATTTTCAATTCCCTTTTTTTATTGTCACTGAATTTATTATCTGCATGGGGATTTTTTCTTTCCCCCTTTCTCATTTTTAATTTTTGGGGGGATTTTCATTTCCCCAACCCCTTCCCACCCATTATTGCTAGGTCTTGGGATTCCCAAAACTAGTTACTGTTCAACCCCCACCTTACACTTTGAGAGAGGTCCCGGTTGTAGCCATGTACCATGAATTCTTTTTCTTGAGACAGGACGGACAAAAGGAGGGTGACGATATATCTCCCATGAGCCTCTCCTGCCCGTGTTGCTGCGAATCTCGGGGTGGTCCTATGACCACCTCTCACGCCAACCCCCCCCCGTGTTGCATCTCTCTCAAGCTGAAAAATATGAACATACACTGGAGTAGATTCTAGCCCCAGAAACTAGGGCCTAATATCGCTAATACAAATGCAAGAGAGAAAAGATATGACCTCTGAGTACAAACTGCGGCCATATGTAAGAATTCAGAGGGTATACTTCGCCTCCCTGCATCTGCAGGCGCTTGCAATCTCTCCAATGGGTAAAAGGGACTGGTATGTGAAAATAAAATTTAATATTGCAGGTCGGGGCTGCCTGGAAATAGGATAGTAATTGAAAGTATGTGTCTACACCATTAGATTATTATTCCAAGATACTTAGGACTTAGCTGAGTAACTGATACATAACATTAGTTTACTATAGATATCAAAAAGAAAAGTCATGAAATGCTGAGAACAGCCACTAAGGAAATATTCTTCTTAGCAGTGACTACAGTAACCTAAAAGCATGAATTCAAGATAAACAAAACTGATCATTTGGTTACTGCTAATAGTGTTTACTTAAATAATAGTTATGCAAAAAGGCCATGGAGTGATAGCAGCAATAACAGCCAACATAATAACAATAACAATAATAGTAATCATGAATTGTAAATTAACAATATTTTACACTACAGCTGATCTCTCAAGAGAATTTTCTTATTTTTATTTATTTATCTCTGTTACTATCAAGAGAATTTATGATTATCCTATCTTAATAAACGATATACAAGGACTTACGTATCAGTATTTTAAAACTTCATACTCAAAATATAAGCTCTTAGAATGTCATTTATCGTAATAAGCTCAATTGTAATTATAAATTTCATGACCATGACAGTAATTAACAATAATTATACTTGGATAAGCTTTTCAAAATTTTTAATATCTTTACCTCTTCGATATATTATAATTATCACATGTAGATAATATACACTTTTCAAAAAAAAAAAAAAAAAAAAAAAAAAAAAAAAAAAATATATATATATATATATATATATATATATATATATATATATATATATATATATATATATAAACCGTGTATCTGAAAAAAAAAGTTTTGTATCTGTGCATGCAGTAATAAAATTAAGAATGATATTTCATTTGCAACATTAAAGAATGAATTTTGCTTAACTTTCATAATCTCTTAAGGAGTTGTACATGAAAAAATAATATATGTATATTCTTCTACGATCTCAAATTTAATTTTTTTTTTGTGACTATTCAACAGAATTACCTCAGGAGACAGGGGGTAGTTGTATATTTTTTCTCCTTTTCCTTACTTGCGATCGGGTAGGTACTTAATTACCTTCTTTTTTACTCTCTTTCCTTTTCCTACCCAAGAATACTGCTCAATATCTGTCTTCTGGACTTCAAATGGCTAGCTTTTGCAGGGAGGTTTGCATGTAGGTGCTGTTCCTCCCCTGTCTCTTCGGTTTCTGGATCGACTTCGTCTCTTTCAAATACAGAAAACGGCTGTTTGACATTCTTGTTGTCATTTCTTGTGAGTTTACACTCCCTTCTTCATGACCAAGTTGAAATAATTGTGACAAACATTATCATGTTTAAAACTTCAAAGTTTTATTTTACCTATTTAGCATATTCTTTCAGACAAATAATGTATATACTGCAGCTAAAAGAAAAATAAAGATTCATTCATAGATTCATGTCCTTTATCACCTAATATCTCTCTTGGAGTTCTCGAAAATCGAATAACAATCTCGTTGGCGGAGTAGGGGACAAAACATAAATAAAATAAAATCTCCATCACAGACGGCCATACCTGGGCGGGTGGAAATTATTTTTTCTCAAAAATATCCCTAAATAGATTTCGCAACAGCTACATCACCTCCCAGTAAAACAACAATCATATGGCTGGAGTAAGACACGGTGATGCAGAGGAAGAATCCTCCCAGACCCTGTCCCCATCCTGCTTCCAAACCGTCTTTCCTGCTGTTCCACCCACGAGAGTATCCCTCCTATGATACCCCTGTTCAGCCATACCCATCCTCTCTTGTACTCGCATCACTTTCAAACTCGCATTCCTTTCTTTCTGTGTAACTCCCCTTCTAGTCACTTCTCTATGTACCAATGTGGTTTCCCCTCCCCGTCACTCTGAAGGAGTGGGTGTGTGAAACTGCTGTCGGCCCGGGTGGTCACATGACTGCGTCACCAGTCCTAGGTCCTCCCTATGCTCCCAACTACGGTGCGTTAAGGTGAGACCCAAACCCCCCTATCACAGCACAAGTTACTCGACTTTCTTTTCCCGCCTGCATAATGCGAAAATGAAACTCGTTGTATCAACAATAAAGATCTTGATAATATCACAAAATTTTCTTTTTCTTCAAAAGGATACATCATACACGTAATTTAATATCAAAGATCAATACAATTATTATTACTTTATAATAACGATGTTGGGAGATCAATCGGTCATTTCCGCATTCCTCTCACTAAATATAGCACACTCGAAAAAAGAAAGAACCTTGAAAGCGGATTCAAGTATATTTCTCACTACAATTTGTTTGCTCATTTTGGAGTATATAAAAACTCTGCTACTTATATTTGATTCTAAACAGTCAGTTTTCGCTTTAAGAAATTAATATAAAAATGATTTTACATGTACATTACATCTTTTTCAATTAACATCAATACATTTGCCTGTTTAATAATTAACTTAGGTAATAATAAAAATAAAGTGAACACCCTTCAAACGCAATTACTCGTTATATTATTCAAATTATAACAAAAATCGAGTTAATTACTGCTTATAGCTATTAGTACAAATTATCCATGTAAGTAATGGATACAGAAATTCTACTTTTATTAACTTACTAAAGCCATACTCCCTTTTATATGTGGAGTGGCTGAGTCAAAGCATCACTACAAGTAAAATGGCGGAGTCCACCGACCTCATTTTCTTTTAGTATTTGTACCATTACTCACTGGATAGAAATTACAAGTACTTAGCTATTTTTGGATGCTGCTTGAAGGACGTCGCGGCCACAGGCACTGGATGAGGGGATTTTTCTTTTCTTTTGAACTCGATGATTTTCTCGCCGACGTCGTCCATCTCTCTCGTAAAGTCGATGATTCGCCTTCTTCTTGGTTGGATCCAGCATCAAATAACTCCTGGTAGGGGCGTTTTCTTTCAAAGCCCCGGTCACAGTGTGGTGCACAGTGATATCCATTGGAGGGCGCTGAATCTTTCTCCCAGCTGATGTTTTTCAGTCTTCATGAACGAAGATTAGCGACTTTTCTTCTGAGTCAGAATGCATGGGACAATTCTTACTGCAGGGGACCTTGCCAATACGGGGATGAGGGAGAGGGGTGACTATTTCTGGTAACTTGATACTGTGAGCGTGGTCGGAGCTGCCTGAGGCACTTTTCTTGGTGTCACTGCTTGTAAGCATCCAGAAATATCTTCTCACTCTAACATTTCTTCCAGAGATGCCTTTATATCTGTTTATTCTGTATTCACAATTCTCTTTCTCGTCACACCAGTCTCTTCGATGAAAATATAGGCGTGGATTCATCCCGAGCTGATCACCACTGACGTATAGTGTTATTCTAAGACTATACTTATTCCATAGGTAGCGAGGTCGGTGATAGATATGCATGGTTCATTTAAGTTTTTATTTAGAAAGTTAACTTAGTTTGCGGCACAAAGCTCCCGTTCCTATAGTTCCTGCAAGTCACTGTTCCCCGCCTCCTTCGGGAGAGGTTTCTAACTAGGATGTAAGTTCTGCCCCCCGCCAAGGCCTAACTTCAACTAACTGACACACTCTCTGTATGCTGTCCTCTGGGCGGGTTTTCGAGTGCGCACTCTGCCATCTAGTGGCTTACCATACGACAATATAAATATATGAAACTGGATATATTAAGCAATGGAGAAATTCAAATTGAAGGAAAATGGAGGAGAAAGCTTTGACAGGGAACAAGCTTCATTGCCGGTCACAATATACCATATGAGTCAGCATTAATCTCTGCATGCATATATACTTGCTTATATATATATATATATATATATATATATATATATATATATATATATATATATATATATATATATATATATATATATATATATATATATATATATATATATATATATATATATATATATATGTATGTATGTATAAAGAAATGAAATCTCTGGGTACTTAGCGTATATCTGTATCATCAAAAAGGACTGCATAATTTTCACAAGTAGCCAATGGCCATATCACAGATGACGATAAAGTGATGTGTACATGTTTAAATGATTATTTCTTATCTGTATTTACAAATGAAAACTTGGAAAATATTCCGGAAGTAGAATCCATTTACAGAGACAGTCCCGATA
>JAXCGZ010011853.1:27500-30000 GCA_037179515.1 Halocaridina rubra
GTGTGTGTGTGTGTGTGTGTATGATTACCTAATTGTGATTACTGGAAAGAGCCCAAAACTCGTATCTTCCCGTCTCCTGATCGGTTCCATTTTGTACTTAGTGGTACTTATCATACCTGTCCTTAAAACTATGGTTTGAGTTAGCATTAACTACCTCCTCGCTTAGCGAATTCCAATTACCAACTACTCTTACACTAAAAAAGTACTTCCTTACATCCTGCAAAGAAGTATTCTTGTGAAGCTTCAAACAATGACCTCTAGTTCTAGAGCCAGCCATATCAAAATATCGATCCCTATCCACTCTATCATAACCATAAAGGAATTTAAAGACTGTCACCATGTCCCCCTTAATCTTCTAGCTTCGAGTGATGGTAAGGCTAATTCATTCAGTCTCGCATCATAATTGAGATTGCGTATTTCTGGCACCAGATTGGTGGCATGTCTTTGAACATTTTCAAGCTTAGCTACGTGCTTTTGCAAGTGCGGATTCCAAAAGGGGGTTGCATATTCAAGTTTTGGCCTCACATAGGTTACATAAATATTTCTGAACATTTCCTTGTCCATGTGCCTGAAGGCTACCATTACATTTGATAAAAAAAAAAAGCATATATGCTGCCCTTACTATGCCATTTATATGTATTTCTGGAGACAAATCTGCCAGTATGTTTACTCCTAGATCTCTCTCATTTTTTGTCTCTTGAAGTTGTACTCCGGCCACCGAGTAGTCAAGCTTGGGCCTTCTTGCACTTGTACCCATTCTCATTACCTTACATTTTGAAGTATTGAATTTCATTAGCCACTTTTCTGACCTCTCATGGAGACTATTTAGATCTTCTTGAAGTTCTCTACCATTGTTCTCGTTTCTTACTTTCTTCACAATCTTTACATCATCTGCAAACATATTCATGAATGAATTTACAGACTCTGGTAGGTCATTTACATATACAAGGAACAAAAGTGGCCCTAAAACTGAACCCTGTAGAACTCCACTACTAACTCTTCTCCATTCAGACACTGAGTGTCTTACTCTAACCCTCTGTTCCCTTCCTTCTAAGTAAGTTTTTATCCATATCAAGACATTTCCACCTATTCTAGCCTTTGCCTGCAGCTTCTTAATAAGTCTCCCATGTGGAACAGTGTCAAACGCTTTCTGGAAGTCTAGGAATATGCAATCTGCCCAGCCCTCTCTTTCCTGTAAGATTCGGCTTACCTCATCATAAAATTCTAATAAGTTTGTTACTGTTGATCTACCTTCTCTGAAGCCATGTTGTCTCACTGACAAAAAGTTGAAGGATTCCAAGTGAAGAGAGATATGTTTCCTTAGTTGTTTCTCCATAACTTTGCAAACTATGCTGGTCAAGGAAACTGGTCTATAGTTTAGAGCCGTATCCCTCCTTCCCTTTTTGAAGATAGGTATCACGTTTGCTTGTTTCCAGCATCTTGGAATCTCCCCTGACTCCAGTGATTTTTTTAAATATGATACTTATTGCCACTGATATTGAGTTTGCGCATTTTTTAAGTACATGAGGGGATATATCATCAGGACCTGTAGCTTTATGAACATCTGACTCCATTAGTGCTTTGCATACCTCTGTGGCTGAAAAGTTGATGTTCTCTAATACCGGCCATTGAGCTTCTATCTCTGCAATCTGAGGGGGTGGGGTATTTTCTACTGTAAATACTGACTGAAACTCCTTGTTCAATTCTTTTTGCAGATCTCTTCATCCATCTCAGTGATGCTTCCATCCGCTCTCTTAAGTCTTAAAACCTGTTCTTTTACCTTGAGTTTTCATCTGATAAAGCTGTGGAAAAGCTTATGATTTTTTTTTAGCCTTCCTGGTGATGTCCCTTTCATAGTCTCTCTCTGCCTCTCTCCTTTTACTTAGGTAATCATTTCTTGCTCTTCTGTAGGTCTGCCAGGCATTTATGTTTTTTCTCCTCCTATACCTTTTCCAGCATTTGTCTCTCTACTCCTTAGCTCTTATCAAACCATTTCTCTCTGGCATGAATTACACCTACTTTGGTGACAGGTATGCAGCAATCTACTATCTTCCCATATTCCTCACAAAAGATGTCGTACATTTCTTGTACAGATTTGTTGTAAAATAAGGTCCTCCAATCAATAACTGCAAAAAGCTAATTCATTTTGATGTAATCTCCTTTCGGATAGTTCCTCCTCTTGTCCTCAATGCCTTTATTCTCAAGAAGAACATCTTCAATGATATACTTCATCAACAACACACAGTGGTCACTCTTTCCAATTGGTGGTTAATACTCAATTTTTTCAATATCCAACACGTTATCTGTGAATACTAGCTCAAGTAGTGATGGCTCATCCCCACCCTTTGCCATCGTTGGTTCCAGTACATGTTGGTGTAGGAAATTCCCTTGTACGCAATCTAGAAATCTTGCCCCAAATGAGTCCTCACCACTGTGTGGGTCAAGATTTATCCAATCTATCTCTTTATGATTAAAATCTCCCATAATAAAAATCCAACAT
>JAXCGZ010011853.1:57500-59114 GCA_037179515.1 Halocaridina rubra
CTTATTCTTCTTCTTTCTTCCTTCTTCTTCTTCTTCTTCTTCTTCTTCTTCTTCTTCTTCTTCTTCTTCTTCTTCTTCTTCTTCTCTCTTCTTCCTTCTTCTTCTTTCTCTTTAACTTCTTCTTCTTCTTCTTCTTCTTCTTCTCTCTTCTTTCTTCTTCTTCTTCTTCTACTTCTTCTTCTTCTTCTTCTTCTTCTTCTTCTTCTTCTTCTTCTTCTTCTTCTTTCTTCTTCTTCTCTTCTTCTCTCTTTTCTTTCTTTTTCTTCTTTTCTCTTTCTCTTTTTTCTTCTTTTTCTTCTTCTTTCTTCTTTTTTCTTCTTTTTCTTCTTTTTCTTCTTTGTTCTTCTTTTTCTTCTTTTTCTTCTTTTTCTTCTTTTCTTCTTTCTTCTTCTATCTCACTCTTTTTCTTCTTTTTCTTCTTTTTCTTCCTTTTGCTTCTTTTTCTTCTTTTTCTTCTCTTTTCCTCTTCTTCTTCTTTTCTTCTTTTTCTTCTTCTTCTTCTTCTTCTCTTCTTCTTCTTCTTCTTCTTCTTCTCTTCTTCTTTTTATCTCCTTTAAATCATGCTGCTTCACTTTAAAGGAAAAAACAAACAAGGAATTACATTCCTTCTTCCTCTTTCTATGCCTCTTCCTCTTCCTTAACTTGCTCCTTCACTCGTTCTCATACTCCTCTTCCTTCTCTTCCTTTTTCTTTCCTTATCTCTTTCTTTCTCTGCCTCCTAGCATTTCTTCCCCTCCTCCTCTCCCCTTTCTTCCTTCTTAGGTTCCTTCTCCTTCTCTTCTTCTTCCTAGTCGTCAATTTCCCATTCGTGTCCTTCCCTTCTCCACTTCCTTCTTTTCATCATCATCTTCCTTCTTCACTTACTTCTTTTCATCATCATTTCTCTCTCTACCTCCTTCTCTAATTACTATTCTCCCTCCTTTTTCTCCTTCTCTTCCTGTACCTTCTTATTTTCCTTTAATTTCATTCTTTCTCCTCTTCGTCTTGTGTCTCCTCCTCCCCCCTCCTCCTCCTCCTCCTCCTCCTCCTCCTCCTCCTCCTCCTCCTCCTCCTCCTCCTCCTCAACTTCTTGTAGGATTTTTTCCTTCAACTTTCCAATTTGCAATCTGGAAAGCGTCAACTCAGACGCATTTATTTATGTGTTTATCTATTTACTTAAACTATTTGTTTATTTTAATAATTATTTATATATTTAATTGTCTGCATAGATAATTATTCCAGCCCATATAAATATTCGCATAATAATGCTCACATTCAAGTACTAATTTACATTTTTACATTTTTACTTTTTTATTTGTTTATTTACAGATCTACTTGTTTATTTACTGCAATGCAACGGTGACACTTGTCCTTGTGTCCAATATATTTACTGCAAAGCAACTACAGCAGCTGTCCTTGTGTCCTGTGTAACTGGACTTTTGGATCAAACTTTTTTTTCTTTCTTTTCGTCTTTAAGGACAAAGAGTTCTGCACTATATTTCTTACATTCCTTGAGGTCTCATGGACATTCAAGCGTAACGGAGATAAAACTCTTGGTGCTATTGTGGTCTGCAGGATAGAAAAAAATTATATAGAATCTGGTGCATACATATCCTTATAGGCTGTAACGACTGT
>JAXCGZ010011854.1:0-59038 GCA_037179515.1 Halocaridina rubra
AAAGTATACATTTATGCACTTACGTTACAATAAACGAAACTATATGCAAACTAACACTTACATAATGTACGTAGAAATAAACTGTCTTGAAATATATTCAAGACACTACAGATGAACTCACCAGGAGGGACAATGAGGCATCCTCTTTTGGCGCCCAAACACGGCAGAGGCAACATCTCGCCTGGGCAGTTTAAGTTTATTTCAAACCTTATTTACGTGGCATCTTCACAAGAATTCATCAGGCACAACAAGGTGAGGGATAGTGTATGGTAAAGCTCGTGGGTCAAGCAAATTGGTTTTTCAAGAATTAGTTACATTCGTTACTTGCTAAATCTTACAAATTTTTTCTCAGATTCCATTCCCATACAAACGAAATTTTGTAGATTACCTAACTGGAATCTCACTTGCCAAAGTTAATTCCTTAACCTGGAAATTACAGCTGATATACATTGCTAAGAAGTTTCTTTTCATTGAATGTGATAAACGAAAATCTCATCCTCTGAAGACTGGTTATGAGCCCGTAAAAATCTATCCCTTCTCCTAATAAATTCTAATTTCATTTCACCTCTTTCTATCATCGTAAATAAAGTGTTTTACGTCAAAAACTTGTGAATAAAGCTATTTGCTATATAAATTGCAAATAATTAATCATTTAGCTAAAGTGTTTTATGCTATAAACTGCAAATAATTAAAAGGTAATTTACCCTGTTGGCTTTGCAAATATTTCCTGTTAACCACAATTTAATGAATGCATACTGTATTTATCTTGCTAATTCTTCATATGTTGGGGATAAAGTGTTTTGAGTTATAAGTTGCAAATACTTCAAAAGGTGGTTTTGCTCCCTCTTTATTTTTTCATTGCAAACAGTTCTTGATAACCAAAAGTGAATGCATGCTGTATTTATCTCGTAGATTCTTCCTTTATCATAAATAGAGTGTTTTACCATATTAATTGCAAATCATTAATAAGCATTGCAACTTTTGTGGTTGCCCACAATTTAAGGAATACATACAGTACTGTATTTGTCTTGCTTATTCTTCATTTATTGTGACTAAATTGTTTTCCTTTAATACCAGCAAAGAATTAATGGTTTTGTATGCTATTATGGTAGCATAAATATTTCTGGTTAGCTGTGAATAACCAATATATTTTCATCCAGTAGAATGATATTGGAAACTCATTATATGTGTTCTCATGCTTTCAGTTTCCCATTATTAACAGTGTGTCATTTCTGTTTCTGAAATTGCAGTGTCCTCTATTCTACTCTGCCTGTGTGACAGACGTAATCGTCGAGTTAAGGCCAAAGTCTTGGCATACGTCCGTGGTGCCGGGAAACGAAATCATGCTCACCACCTCCGGGATTCGAGGCAGCATTTCATAAAATTTAATTTGAGAAATTTAATTCAATTCTTTTAATGTCATTGCATTTCCAAAATTAAAAGAAAGTTGAATTCTGAGTTTCATTTAACCGAGCAATGGCAAATGATGGGGTGTTCAAGTACAAATATCTGTCCTGTCTGTTTGTGAGCTCTTAACCGAGCTCAGTACTTTGAGTTCCCTTAGTAAAACAGAATCTTAACACTCTACGACCATCCCAACCCCAACAGAGGGGAGTACCACAGGGATCAATACTGGGCCCATTGTTATTTTTAGTTTACATAAATGATATTTTCAATGCTAGTAATAAATTCAAATATATTCTTTATGCAGATGACACCAACCTTCTCTTGCATGATAATAACCTTGCCCAACTGCATTCTGTTTTAAATAGTGAACTAGAAAAAATTAACAACTGGGTCTCTGTTAATAAATTAAAGCTAAATGTTTCCAAACCTGACTATACCTTATTTCAAAATAGATCTGTAGTACACAATATTGGTCAAGTTAATATGAATGGGTATGAAGTTAAAAGAGTTGCTTGTAAGAAATTTTTGGGAGTAATTATTGATGAAAATTTAAGTTGGAAATATCATATTCAATCTGTCTGCTCAAAACTGTCCAAGACGTGTGGAATTTTGTATAAGATTCGCCATAACCTGAGAAATGAGGCCTTAAAAAGCATATACTATTCCCTGTGTTATCCTCATATTATAAACTGTTTGTCCATCTGGGGTTGTACTTGGCCGTCAATTGTAAGGGTTGTGTTTGTAACTCAGAAGATTTATCAGAACTATTACATATAGTGGAAAATATGACTCAACTTCCTCTTTATTCAAGGAGCTAAACTTGCTTATATTTAATTACTTGATACAATATTTCTGTCTTATTATTATACATAGTGATGTTAATGATAATAAAATTATTTAGATTTATTCAACACAACCATGGAACCAGAGGTAACAATATAAATTTGATATGTCCACAGCCGAGAACAAACTTGTACAAATTTTCTATTCACTGTTTTGGCCCAAAATGTTGGAATGCATTACCAGAAGATTAAAAAACAATAACTGGCATAACTTCATTTAAAAAGAAACTCAAACAGCATTTATTTACTAGGCAAAATCAAACAGCTGTTGATTAATAATTAATACAGTATTGTGTATCATTAAGTCCAGGCTAAGGTCAGGCTACTGCTTTGTTTTATTACAAGTTAAGTATGAGATTGCTATATTGGAGCTTTTGTTAACTATTGCCGTCATACTTTAAATTATGCGAAATGTATATTAAACTGCCTGCCAAGGAGCTCTTGCTCAGCAGGCTAGTGCCTCTGAATATAATGTATATATTTATTCATGTATGTATTCTAAATATTTGGCAATAAAATCTATGACTATGACTATTTTGCTATGGCTAGATCTAGAACTAGAGGTCATAGTTTGAAGCTTCGTAAGAAAACTTCTTTACAGGATGTAAGGAAATACTTTTTCAGTGTAAGAGTAGTTGATAATTGGAATTCGCTAAGCGAGGAGGTAGTTAATGCTATCTCAATCCATAGTTTTAAGGATAGGTATGATAAGTATCACTAAGTACAAAATGGAACTGATCAGGAAACGGGAAGATACGAGCTTTGGGCTCTTTCCCGTAAACACAATTAGGTAATCACTCCTCTCCCTCACCCTCTCTTTACTTCATACAACCTACCCATCACACTCCCAACCTGCACCTCATTTTTCCTGTTTAATTTTATTTCACTCATTGCTAGCAACTCAATCTTTCTTCTCACAAACATACTAAAAAACAGAAGCTCCCCTACTGACAAATAACAGAGTTACAAACATTCACAGATACGAACAAAAACCTACCTACCCATGTATTAAAGTAAGTATTACTGTACTGTATTGTTACATTGTTATTACTGTATTAAAATTCATTAATACTATATACTATATGTTTTATGTAGTAGTTAAGTATCTTTAGCCTAAGTACTGCACAGTACTGCATATGTATGTACTGTACATTACCTTTTTTTTTTTACCAGAAAACAACTTACAAACAATTTTACTTATGAACGGACTTCTGGAACCTAACTCGTTCACAAGTTAGAGAGTGTCTGTATCCTCCCTTTTGCTTCTTCTCGTCATACACCATGCATTTTCAGAATCCCAGTTGCTAGTTCCTGTTTGAGTTTCCCTAACAGAATTCCCTCTCATTCTATGACTTTTTGTTGTTAGAAAGTATGTGGACGAGTCTCAGTCAACTCATTACATTTTATTGTTTAATTTCACTACAAGTATGAGAACATTGGGTGGTATTCAAATTTTACAATTACATATTCCAAGAATTTTTAGTTCCAACATGACCCCATATCCCACTTTAGTCAGCAGGGTGGTCACAATTGAATATATATTACAGTAACAGTACTGTGTCAAATCTCATCCATCCTTATCCCTTCTATAAGCTATTCTATGACAAGAAATTGCAGGAGGTAACTGCACCTTTTCACTACCATATCTCATTCATTTGACTATATAAAGCTCAAACAGTACGAATGTAGCATTCTTTTTTCTTTGCCACTAAAGATATCCCTATTGATTGAATGAAATGATAAGATGCATTTTTTCTCACCCACGACTTGGGATACTCCATATCGTCCACTCTGCAATATGAAGGGAATCTTGTAGTGGCACTCTGTTTTTCCCACCACAAGGGATATACAATTTTATATGATTATTATAACTCGCAGAAGAGAATCACCTCATATGAATTGCTGTCTTCCTTATCAACAGAGATAATCTATATACACTGCTGTGTTATCACTTATAATGCAAGCATTATTTGCACCCTCGTGGGACATTCAATTACATTCTGACTTCTTGATGTGTTCTAATCAATATGCAAAGAATATATAAAGTTTCTGACAAGATCAAGGAAGAGGAAGAATTTTCAGCACAATTTTCTTAGGATATTAAAAAAAAACCATTTAATATTACAGCGGTGCTTAATAGGCAAATTTGCTCTAATAATATCTTAATGTGGTAATTATCAAGCATTCTTCAAAGTTCAGCACTCTGTTTTTTTTTTCATGTGTTAGAGTGGGTCAATTATCCTAAAGACAAAAGTACAGTAATTCAGATAATATATGCAAGTATGTTATGTTCTATTTCAGACAGATTAAAGTGATACAGTAAATTTGATGTATGATGCACAGTATGTTATTTCCTAATTGTGCTTACAGGAAAAAACCTATACTAGTAACTTCCAGTCTCATGGTAGGTCCCATTTTTATGCTCAATGATACTTATTACATTTGTCCTTAAGACCATGAATACAGTTAGCTTCAACTATTTCCTCGCTTAGTTAATTCCAATCATCAACTATTCTTGCACTAAAAATACGAAGCTTCAAACTATGACCTCTAGTTCTAGAGCCAGCCAAATCAAAATGTCAATCCCTATCCACTCTTAAAACCATGAAGGAATTTAAAAACAGTCATCATATCCTCTCATTCTTCTAGCTTCAAGTGATGGCAAGTCTAATTCCCTCAGCGTCTACTCATAACCGAGATTGTGTATTTCTGCTGCCAATTTCTTAGCATGGCTTTTAAATTTGTCCATCTATTCCAAAAGGGTGCTGCATATTCTATCATTGGCCTCACAAAGCTACATAAATATATTTGAGCATTTCCTTGTCTATGTGTCTGAAGACTACCTTTACATTTGTAAAGAAATCATATACAGTTCTTACTATGCCATTTATATGCATTTCAAGAGACAAATCTGCCAATATGTTTACCACTAGATTTCTCTATTTCTTTGTTTCTTGACGCTATGCACCTGCAATTGTAGGTAGGCAACAGATAGCAGTAATTATATAGTTACACAGGTAAGTAGGTAAATAGTATGGCAGAAAGATTAGTATGTAAGTATAGGAGTTCAGATACTCTCAACTTACGAATGAATTCGGCTCCAGAAGTCCGTTCATAAGTTGTGTTCAGGTAAAAATAAGTACTGTACAGTACATACATATGCAGTACTGTACATTACTTAGGCTAAAGATGCTTACCTACTACAGTAAACATGAAGTACAAAGCATGAATGAAATTTAATACTGTAATAATGATATAATTATACAGTAATACATACATTAATACAAGGGGAGATAATGGATAGGCTTTATTTCGTATCTGAAGGTTCGCAAGTAGGGGAGCTTCTGTATATTGGTGGGTAGGTAGGTAGGTAAATTAGACAAGTAGGCATGTAGAGCTCATGCTGTAAAGGTTTTTCAAGCGTAAAAATACAATGACAACCTTCTAAAGTAATGCATACTGGGATTAATTTGTGAATTTGGTGACTTTCAGATATTTTTAGAGCCGAAGCTGAGCTTACAAATATATATTTTTACCATAAAGACATTTTATATATATATATATATATATATATATATATATATATATATATATATATATATATATATATATATATATATATATATATATATATATATATATATATATATATATATATATATACTTAGTAATTATAAGTCCTACGTACAAATCCCGGTTGGGGTAAAAAATGATTCATATATATATAATATATATATATATATATATATATATATATATATATATATATATATATATATATATATATATATATATATATATATATATATATATATATATATATATATATATATATATATATATATGTATATATATATATATATATATATATATTATATATATATATTATATATATATATATAATATATATATATATATATATATATATATATATATATATATATATATATATATATATATATATATATATATATATATATATATATATATATATATATATATATATATATATGAATCATTTTTTACCCCAACCGGGATTTGAACGTAGGACTTATAATTACTAAGTCAAGGCGCTACCAACTACACCACAGAAGGTTAAAAGGAATCAGACCTTATAGCTTATATCTGCTATACTTAGGAATGAACGCATTCTATCTGAATGCCACTATGTTCATATTACAGATTCCCCAACCTCACTCGTGGTTTCATTATCGCATTTAATTCAACTCCCAATCTCATTCGGGTCCAACAATAACCAAATAAGCACATTACATATGTGAAAACATGAATCATTTTTTACCCCGACCGGAACTTGAACCTAGGACTTATGAATACCAAGTCAAGGAGCTACCAACTACACCACAGAAGGTTAAAAGGAATCAGACCTTATAGCTTATATCTGCTCTAGTTAGGAATGAACGCATTCTATCTGAATGCCACTATGTTCATATTACAGATTCCCAACCTCACTCGTGGCTTCATTATAAGTCCTAGGTTCAAGTTCCGGTCGGGGTAAAATATGATTCATGTTTTCACATATGTAATGTGCTTATTTGGTTATTGTTGGACCCGCATGAGATTGGGAGTTGAATTAAATGCGAAAATGAAGCCAAGAATTAGGTTGGGGAATCTGTAATATGAACATAGTGGCATTCAGATAGAATGCGTTCATTCCTAAGTATGGCAGATATAAGCTATAAGGTCTGATTCCTTTTAACCTTCTGTGGTGTAGTTGGTAGTGCCTTGACTTAGTAATCATGAGTCCTAGGTTCACGTCTCGGTCGGGGTAAAAAAGGATTCATGCTTTCACATATGTAATGTGCTTATTTGGTTATTGTTGGACCCGAATGAGATTGGGAGTTGAATTAAATGCAAAAATGAAGCCACGAGTGAGGTTGGGGAATCTGTAATATGAACATAGTGGCATTCAGATAGAATGTGTTCATTCCTAAGTATAGCAGATATAAGCTATAAGGTCTGATTCCTTTTAACCTTCTGTGGTGTAGTTGGCAGCGCCTTGACTTAGTAATTATAAGTCCTACGTTCAAGTCCCGGTTGGGGTAAAAAATTATTCATGTTTTCACATATGTAATGTGCTTATTTGGTTTTATATATATATATATATATATATATATATATATATATATATATATATATATATATATATATATATATATATATATATATATATATATATATATATATATATATATATATATATATATATATATATATATAATATATATATATATATATATATATATATATATATATATATATATATATATATATATATATATATATATATATATATATATATATATATTATATCAACTCGCTTTTTACGTTTTTCTTAATACCCGAAATTGGAATAACGCCTCCAAAGAAATAATAGTAAAAAAATACAAAATATGCAAGCTATGCGCGAGAAAAAGCAAAAAAAAAAAAAAATGGTTCAGTTAAGTAACTAAGTGACCGCCTCTGAGGCAGTTTCCCACTATGCTGCCATGTGCTTCAGTCTCTTTCCACCCAGTATTAACCCCAACAACAACCAGGGTTTGCTCTCCCCCCTCTTCTCCTACCGCTTAAGTCACCTCCTCACCGCCACCTTCTCCTTGTCCTACCGCTTATCTTTGTTTACGTTTGCAGATAAGGGTTCGTTCTCAGGGTGCGTTTATTTTTTTTTGCTGTACAGCATTTATTTGTAAATCTGTATCTTTTATACTCTACACAATTTGTATATTAATATAAATAACTACAGGTCTTTCATCTTTGCTATGTACTTATAAAATATGTTTTACTTATCTTTGGCATAGTGTGTTTATGTACGACTGTGGAACGTATCTATGCGTATTATCATTGTTTCTTGTGGAAAATTACTGGTTACATTACGCGAATTTTACATTACCCATGCCTTTTGAGAATCTATCCTCGCATTGTTCCAAGAGGTGAGTATATATATATATATATATATATATATATATATATATATATATATATATATATATATATATATATATATATATATATATATATATATATATATATATTATAATGTTCTTATTCAATATGCCAAGTTAACAAGAGAGACTACTTAGGGGCCCCATATCCTTAATATTGCAACACAGTCCTGGTTAAGAAATGGTTAACAGATTTCCACAGACTTTGCAATCAATACCACACTGGAGTTACCTTTGTACAGCAATGCTGAGCAATGTTAAAAAATTGTATTAATATAATGTAAATGGGCTGGATTGACCTTAATAGTAGCACTCACACAATGTACAAAGTCAGTTCTTTCAGAGGGAATATTGCCCTTAGTGAAACAGTGCATTACATGTATTTAAATAATTAAAATTATGGCTAGTGAGTGCAGCATCTAAAGGTCATATAAAAGATCATTTGTGTATTTTATGTATTACTTAGCCACGTCTTCTTGACAGGAATCACTAAAAAGCATTTTTCAGTTATTTAATATTTCAAATACATTTTCTGAAATATACACTAGAATCTATAAAACGTATTAAAAACAATAGAAAGTACTCTAAATCTAAAAGCAAAAACTCTTAATTAACAGAACTGTATGCATCAGCTAATACCCTTAAACTAGCATTCAGTATCTAAAGCATTACCTAGGGAAACAGTATTTAATCATTTTTTTTAAATCCAAAGGCTTCGCAATATATAAAACTAAATCAAAGAACCAATGAAAAACATAATTGGTAGAGTGATAGTGCAAAATAATATAGCAAGAATATAATCTTTATCCATTAACCTTATGCTCCTGACGAAGGTAGACAAAATAAAGATGCAAAGAATATTTGACTGGATACTATTCGGTAATACAGGACTTAAGACCCCTGAGAACTCATCTTTTTTGTGTTGCAGGCCGCTTTACTGCTAACAGAAATAGAACTATTCGAAAAGAATCACAAAGATAGGGGTCAGCATTATGGCATTCTTGCATGTGAGAACTAATTGTTGCTGGAATTTTCTTGCAATATAAATTTCACACTTATCTAGATAAACTTCAGTTACTAGAGGTGAAGGATGGCTAATAAGACGTGCTACTTTTTTGCCTGTAAATCCATACAGGGATCAGAGCTACTCAGCTACATCTTTATAAAGAGATCTCATACAGGATATTTAAAGATTGTGAATAGGATAATTTCCCTTACTGTGTGTAATATAAACCTTTAAATTAATGCATTCTAGAAATATTGATGGCCTTGTATTTGTTAAACTGTCATTCCAGAAGTAATCACTACCATATCAGAGTACCTGATACAGTAGGTCCATCATACATACGGCACTGTGTACAGCTTCAAGTCACACGTACACTAAAGCAATCGGTAGAAACTATAGCTTTTTCATAAATAAAAATGAGGAGCTGACATATATGTTTTCAAAAATATGGCAAATTTTACCATGTTGTTACAGCAAATGACTAATATAGATACCCTGTCAAAAGTAACGACTATTGGACATACTTCTGAGCAATATCTGGAACAAAACTTCAGTTTAAACACAGGAAGTGGACAACAAAGCTTTATTAACTTTCCAGCTCCTACAATGCCTTCCAAAGTAGAAACCAATTAAAGGATATAATATACAGCTTTATTGTCATATAGCTATATATAAATGCATTCCTTGATATAAGGCAATATTACAATATTATGCTATAGAGCTTCATTTGCATGTGGTAATTACCTCCGTAGCATTACTCAGAAAAATCTATCAAATTATGGCCATACACAATGGAAATCTATGACACTAATTAGCTGACAATAATTTTGAGAAGTATCAAACATTTACAATTTATATCTCTATTATACTTACTGTACGCTTTATTTCTCTCTAGCCAAGAGGATTAAGATATGTCAGTGTCAAAGAGGAACTATTTAAAAATAATTTAACATAATCAAACCCAAAAGATTTTCATGCGAAAATACATTATTAACTATAACACAGATACTGACTAGTATACCAGTATCAAAGTTGAACAATTTATTCCCCAACAAATCACTAATTAGTTAAAGATAAACACAGATGAAAGACAAAGTCATTATTGTTATCAAGTTTGTCTGTGCAAAGAGCACATTCTGGTACACAAGAGTTACAAAGGAACATGCTGTATTGTATGTCATCTGGATAATTCACTATTATTGTATTTGGATATATTTACTAATAATTGCTTACACTTGTCTGAACCCCTTGAATGAAAAATATACATTAATAGTTTATATGAATACACAGTAATTAAACTCTCTTAAACTTTTCTAAAACAAAACAATAATATTTCGCTCTTTTAAAATCTAACAGTTATTTTTACAAATATTTAATATACTATTAGAAACCAGCCTAAACATTAAAGATAAATGTTTTGCACAGAGTAACTGCTACATACAAAAACATGGCAATTCGTAGTAAGCATCATATTATGACAATACAATCCTGATCCCCACCAAAACAAGCAGTGAGGAATAATTTATATTCTGGTTAGACATGAAAAGTTATAAACTATCCAAAGAGTAATTACCGTGAGATAGATGGAAAAGAGTTCAGGTGAGTGTACAAATATCTAGAAAATTCAATACCTCAAAGAGAGGTTTTACTACATTGTGACGTGAAAATGGCTTTCCATAATTTCTATAGGTCACACTTTACTCCACCTAAATAATCATTAGCAAATTCATTGCAGTGACATAAATAAATCCTAGGAAGATACTCAGCTTTCTTCTTGTCCCTCTGGAGGTCGGAATATGTTGGCTAGTTCATCTAGAAGGGTTTCATGCCTGATGAAAGAAATATAATATTAACAAACCAATAGATAAAAAAATATCAAAATGTTAATTACAAACATTGTACATCATCGAATTTAACAGAGTTGCAATATACAGTATAAAAACAAAAACATTATACAATATAAATAGCAACAAAACCATTGCATAATACAAGCAGCAACATATACAATAAAGTAATTACCGTAATTCTATATACTGTACACCCGACCCTCTATTTAACAGACCTAAATTCAATGGATCTTGGATTTAACGGACAAATCTGGAGCAGCAAATAATATTTTTCAGTTGTGGCACCATTTGACAAGGGCCACTGCTTAAAGAGAGAAAGAGAGATGAAAAGTACTTCGGGTTATCACCAGCTCAGTGTATTACAATAATAATAATTAAAATAATAATAATAATATGTATGAGAGACAGTAAGTGAAATATGGGAGCTGATCTCTGTAGAGCTTAAAATACTCTCTCTATCTCTCTCTCTCTTTCACACACTCACAAAACGTCTAATGCCGCCATGCTCAACAAACTGTTACAAGGGTGAGGTTATATTTACGACTACTGGGGGTCCTCGACTTACGTCAGAGTTACGTTCCTGAAAAGTGATATAATCTGAATTTCAGTTTAAGTTGGAACACACCTAAATAAGCACCTATGCTAAAGCAATAGTAGAGTTTCTCCCTTTTCCATGCATTTTACTATAATTTCACTTCCAAGGTGATAGGTTTCCTTCACTTGCCATCAGAAAAGTTTGCTCTATGCCTGGGAGACATAATACAGGCCAAAAATTATAAAGAAAGGAGAAAAATAATTTATAGGGGTTGTGTTGTAACCATGCAACATCGTAACTCGAGGACATTGTAAACTAAAGACCCCCTGAATGCACATGTATTTGGTAATTTTGTATATAAATTAAAACTAGGTCCTTTATGTAACCAAATAGATAAACAAATAAATAAATAAAAACATTAACTTGATATATATTTACACAACAATGCTGTGTGATGCTGTATTCTTCTGCCACCCTCAACAAGCTGTTCTACGAGCAAAGATTGTATTTACGACTATGTACAGTACAGGTACTTGGTAAGTTTATCAACCAATTCATACTTGGTCCTTCACATAACCAAATAAAAAAATAACATTAATTTGATATATACATACACAACAATGCCTCATGATGACATATTCTTTCACCCACTCAACATACTGTTCCACGAACGAAATTTATATTTACAATACAAACATGTAGGTCGAAAAAAGGTTTTATTAAAAATTTATGGGAGATGCATTGTAAATGCATGTAACCACGAAACATGGTAAGTCGAAGACATAGTAAACCGAGGACACCCTGTACGTACGTACGTACATACATACATACAATTATGTAATCACTTACATAAATACATACATACT
The DNA here is from genome assembly GCA_037179515.1 of Halocaridina rubra. Lineage (NCBI taxonomy): Eukaryota > Metazoa > Arthropoda > Malacostraca > Decapoda > Atyidae > Halocaridina > Halocaridina rubra. Next base: position 12,464 of record JAXCGZ010011854.1, read on the forward strand.
TTTAGGGCCACTTTTGTTCCTTGTATATGTAAATGACCTACTTCTTTTCTTCTTCATCTACATCTTTTCCCACTTTTATGTGGGGTCGATGTTTCTGGCCACTGTTCTCCATATGTTCCTGTCCCATACCTCATCACCCAACAAACCTTTAGACCTCAGGGCATCATTTATGCAATCCATCCACCTACGCTTTGGTCTCCCCCTCCCTCTCCTACCCTGTACAGTGTTGCCTCACTTATCGCGGTTGTTCGGTTCCGGGACCCGGCGCGAACCAGGAAATCCGCGAAGTAGGATCCGCCTATATGTACATAGATATTTTAATATATTTTTACGTTTACACTGTATAAACCCTCCCTGCACTGTTAAAAAAACACCCTTTACATTATAAATAACAGCAAGCAACGTAAATTTTTATGAAAGTGATAGATAAAATTACGGTGAATGAGGTGATAATGACGTGACATACATACTCATTTACAATTATTTTTTCGTTTACGTACTGTATAAACCCTCCCTGAACTGTTAAAAAAACTCCCTTAACATTATAGATAACAGCAAGTAACGTAAATTTTTATGAAAGTGATAGGAAAACTTACCGTGAATGTGATGATGACGTGACATACATACTCATTTACAATTATTTTTTCGCTTACGCACTGTATAAACCCTCCCTGCACTGTTAAAAAAACACCCTTTACATTATAAATAACAGCAAGCAACGTAAATTTTTATGAAAGTGATAGATAAAATTACGGTGAATGAGGTGATAATGACGTGACATACATACTCATTTGAAATTATTTTTTCGTTTACATACTGTATAAACCCTCCCTGCACTGTTAAAAAAACACCCTTTACTTTATAAATAACAGCAAGCAACGTAAATTTTTATGAAAGTGATAGATAAAATTACGGTGAATGAGGTGATAATGACGTGACATACATACTCATTTACAATTATTTTTTCGTTTACGTACTGTATAAACCCTCTCTGCACTGTTAAAAAAACACCCTGTACATTATAAATAACAGCAAGCAACGTAAATTCTTATGAAAGTGATAGATAAAATTACGGTGAATGAGGTGATGATGACGTGACACACATACTCATTTACAATTATTTTTTCGTTTACGAACTGTATAAACCCTCCCTGCACTGTTAAAAACACACCCTTTACATTATAAATAACAGCACACAACGTAAATTTCAATAAAAAAATGAAAATGCTTAAAAATTTTCTTTTTCAATATTTTAATATTTTTGCGTATACCCATAAAATAAAATAATTTATAAAAAAAAAACCGCGATAGAGTGAGAACGCGAACCAAGAAGCGCGAATAACCGGGGTAACACTGTATATCCATTTCCATCACCCTCCTCCCAACATACTGTTCAACCCTCCTAACGACCTGACCATACCATCTTAGTCTACTTTCTTTCTTGTATCTTATCTGATATTTCTCTAACTTTTGAGGTACCTCTAATTACCTTGTTTTTGATCTTATCGCTTCTTTTCACCCCACATATCCATCTCAACATCCTCATCTCTGCCACATCCAGATTTTTCTCTTGTGTCTTCTTTATTGCCCATGTCTCTGCTCCATACATCATCGCAGGTCTCACAACTGTCTTATGCACTTTACCCCTCAACTTAATCCCTATTCCTTCATGAATATGTTTGCAGATGATGCAAAGATTGAGAAGAAAGTAAGAAACGAGAACAATGGTAGAGAACTTCAGGAAGATCAAAATAGTCTGCATGAGCAGTCAGAAAAGTGACTAATAAAATTCAATACTTCAAATTGTAAGGTAATGAGAATGGGCACAAGTGCAAGAAGGCCCAAGCTTGACTACTAGGTGGCAGGAGTACAACTTCAAGAGACTGAGAATGAGAGAGATCTAGGAGTAAACATACTAGCCGATTTGTCTCCAGATATGCACATAAACGGCATGGTAAGGGCAGCATATGCTTTCTTAGCAAATGTAAGGGTAGCCTTCAGGCACATGGACAAGGAAATGTTCAGTAATATTTATGTAACCTATGTGAGGCCAAAACTTGAATATGTAGCCCCCTTTTGGAATCCGCACTTGAAAAAGCACATAGTTAAGCTGGAAAAAGTTCAAAGACAGGCCACGAAACTGGTGCCAGAAATACACATTCTCAGTTATGATGAGAGGCTGAGTAAATTAGACTTACCATCACTCGAAGCTAGAAGATTGAGAGGGGATATGGTGACAGATTTTAAATTCCTTCATGGTTATAACAGAGTGGATAGGAATCGATATTTTGATATGGCTGGCACTAAAACTAGAGGTCATAGTTTGAAACTTCATAAGAAAACTTCTTTTCAGAATGTAATGAAGTATTTTTTTTAGTGGAATTCGCTAAGCGAGGAGGTACATAATGTTAACTCAATCTGTAGTATTAAGGACAATGATTTACTTAGGTAATCATTTCTTGCTCTTTTATACGTTTGCCAGGCATTTATGTTTTTTCTCCTCCTGTACCTTTTCCAGCATTTGTTTCTCCACTCCTTTGCTCTTTTACACTCATTATCACACCATTTCTCTCTAGCATGAGTTACACCTACTTTGGTGACAGGTATGCAGCAATCTACTATCTTCCCATGTTGTACATTTCTTGTACATATTTGTTGTAAAATAAGGTCCTCCAGTCAATAACTGCAAAAAGCTCACTCATTTTGATGTCATCTCCTTTCGGATAGTTCCTCCTCATGTCCTCAGTGCCTCTACTCTCAGGAAGAACATCTTCAATGATATACTCCAACAACACACAGTGGTCACTCTTTCCAATTGGTGGTTCATACTTATTTTTTCAATATCCAACACGTTATCTGTGAATACTAGATCAAGTAGTGATGGCTCATCCCCCTCCCCCTGGCCCTCGTTGGTTTCAATACATGTTGGTGTAGAAAATTTCCTGGTGTGCAATCTAGGAATCTTGCTCCAAATGAGTCCTCACCACTGTGTGGGAAGATTTATCCAATCTATCTCTTTATGCTTAAAATCTCCAATAATCAAAATCCAACATTTTCTCTCCCGTGCCATGTTAACAACCGAGTTTATGACTTCAATAGTACCTATATGACTTTCCTCTTAAAGTTCTAGCCTATGTTGGTTCCTTGTTGGGTTATATACAACAGTTATTATAATGCTCTCTGACCCAGTATTTATGAGAGCAACAAGAAATTCCTTTAACTCACTTTCTAGAGCAAAGTTTATTTCTTCAACCTGAATCCTTTAACTTATGAGCAGTGCTATCCCTCCACCAGTCCTCTCAGACCTTTCAACCCTTAATATTCTGAAGCCCTTAGGAAAAATTGTGACACTGTTTATGTCCTCACTCAACTTAGTTTCTGAAACTGCTACTATATCTGCCTTACTGTTGTGAATCCTATATTTTAATTCTACTCCCTTACCAGCTAATCCATCAGCAATTGTGTATAACAATCTTAATGAGGCTCCATCCCCTGATCATTTGTCATTATCTTTTTATCTCCCCTTTGTCTGGAAGAACTTTGAAATGAAAATTTTTCTTCTCTTCTTCATTTCTTTCCTCATTTAACCAATTTTAGCCTCCTGCAACTAGTTTTTGATCCTTTCCATCTCTTCCTGTGTTCTGTATTGTCTAATAAACACTTCTTTGAATTCTTGAAGGTCTTTTAGACTTTTTATCCTCATCAATATCTCTTTACATATGTCCTCTATCTCAAAGGTTACTTTTGTTGGTCTCAGCTTTTCCTCCCTAGAATATTTACCTAATTGGTGAATGTATTTTGCAGAGGTCCTAGGTTTACAAGGTTCTTGACCTATGATATTTCGTGGTTATGATGCATCTCTCATAAATAATTTACTTATTTTTTTATAATATTTGGCCTGTATCATGTGTCCTAAGCATAAAGCAGATTCTTCTGATGGCAGTGCTGTGAAGAAAAGGAAAGACATCACAATGGAAGAGAAATTAGAGATGGTGAAACGCTCAGAAAAGGAAGAAACTTTACTACGGAGTTTGCATATGTGAGTGACATAGGTGCTTATTTAGGTATGTTCTGACTTATGCAGACAATCGGGTTTTGACACGTCTTGAGGAACGGAATTGCGATGAAGTTTGAGTAACCCTTGTATAAATATATACCGTAAATACTCGTTTATCGTGCGATCTCGCACATTATGCGACCACTAAATTTTCACCCATAAAAACTAATTTTATCATGTATCTCGTATATCATGCGAGATTATTTTTTGAGACACCAAATCACTATACACTAACCTATTTTCTCCCAGCTCCTTATCCTATCTATAAGTTAAAAAAAGTAAAAGAGAATGATTGAAGTAAGCGCATACAGCTATAAACAAACCGAGCGAGAAACAGCTATTATTGTTATCAACGGAATTGGCTAACAGCTGTTTTATATCATTTCAACTATGGGACGATCGTAAATAATTACTGTGCTTATGGTACATATGACGTCAAGTAGAATAGGACTGATTTATTTTTTACATTATACCCAATGTCATGGTTTTATTATAACATGAATTAATATAAGATGTTATGCAATTAAAGAAGCAAAGCTAATGACTATAAATTATCGTGCGCTGGCAACATGGATGAAACTCAATTAAACTTCGATATGCCTTCAAAGTCGACGGTAAATAAAATGGGAAAGAAAAGTATTTTAATCAAAACTACTGGGCATGAAAGAACACATAATAATTGTTTCTTTCAACAAGTAAAAGAAAATCTTGTTTGCATTCTCTAGTTTACCACAATCAGCTGATTTGGAAAAACATAGGCTAACAGTTGTTTTATATAATTTCAACTATCATACGATCGTAAACAATTACTGTACTTATGGTACATATGACGTCAAGTAGAATAGGACTGATTTATTTTTTTACATTATACCCAATGTCATGGTTTTATTATAACACAAATTAATATAAGATGTTATGCAATTAAAGAAGCAAAGCTAATGACTATAAATTATCGTGCATTGGCAACATGGATGAAACTCTATTAAGCTTCGATATGCTTTCAAAGTCGACGGTAAATAAAATGGGAAAGAAAAGTATTTTAATCAAAACTACTGGGCATGAAAGAACACATAATAATTGTTTCTTTCAACAAGTAAAAGAAAATCCTTTTTACGTTCTCTAGTTTATCACAATCAGCTGATTTGGAAAAACACATGCCTAGATGGTAGTCTCGATCAGTGAAATTTCTTATAAATATTCGCTGTTTGTGTTTTATAATACGATACTAACATGTGAATATTACATGCATTATTATTGGATACAGTTAAGTAAGACATTGCTTTTATCGAAATCATGTTTATTTTAAATACAGCTGTACTTTTTGACTAGAGTAAATGAATATATAGTTTGGTCAGTGGCGTAGCGTAGGCCAGCAGTACTTACATTATTTTTATACCTCGTGTACGATGCGACTCCCCTAAAATTAGCTTCAAAAAAAGGTCTTTAGAAGTCGCACATTACTCGAGTATATACGGTATATACATTTTACTTCCCACAAACAATGTTGTTTTTACATATCATTTGGAGATTTGAGTGTGCTTAGATGCTGCCTTTGGACAATCAAAGTGTGGTTGGATGATGTGAAATAACATTAAAAAAATTATTTCCTAATTTATAAATTTTTCACTTTTTAAATTTTTATATAAAATCTCTAAAAGTAATAGGCAACACACTAACTCATCTGAATTTACACTATAATATATGTGTATTTTTTACTTTTAAACTTTTCGTAATTAACTTTTATGTAATACCCCATACAGGCAATAGCAAACACGTCACTGTAATTATACTGAACTATTTACTCTGAATTCTTTTTAAAAACATTATGTTCCCCCTTTTTAATTTTATGTAAAACATTTACGGGAACAAAAAAAAACACTATAAAAATTAGTGCCCAATTGACTTAAAATATACTCTAGTTTCTTGTCCTAATTTTTTATATTTTATATTATTTTTTACTGTATTTAAACTGTAATTATTATACATTACTACTACCCTGTAGGTGCTGATTTTTTAAAGTTTTAAATCTAATTATTTCAAAACTTTATATTATATTTCATGTTAACATTAACATAACATATAACTTTTACAGGTAACAGAAATAATACTATACCAATTAATAAGAAATCATGCTAGACTACAAAGCTTTTCTAATTTTTTAATTTAAGTGATAGAAAGCTCGTTAAAAACATGCAATGTACTATAAACTACCCAGTGTGCACTCAATATTTTTTTGGTTTTTTAAAATAAACAAATCCAATTGAAACTGAATAACCAAATGTTAATGTCCTTCATTTCCACATTAAGTTCACTATTTATATTGAGGCTCTCTTTGGGGAGGTGTTGGATTTTTCAAGGCTTTTAACTTTAATGTGCTCTGCTTAATTAATTTGGACCCCCATCCTTGACCTTGCCATTAGGTATGCCCTGCCAGAAGCTAATGCTTCGGATGGCTTTGCTTTTGAGTCATAGGATCATACAAGCCTCCACATAACATTAGGGTGATTAGCCACAAAGAAGGAAAGGCAATGATGCTACTTAACTCTTTCAATGCAGGCTATCAACAAAATTAATTCTACTGTCCCTTTTACACCATAAATGCTAATAACTCCTGAGTCCCTCAACTGGATAAAACAGTGACTCATGTATGACAACGTGGGAAAAAATACCAGATATCGAATTCCACTTCACTTCTGCTAGAAGGAATATTCACTAATTTGAAATTTATGCATGTCCACAAGTGGAACGTTCGAAGCTTACGTCCTGAAAGAGAATATCCACACATGATACCACAGCAAGTAAAGGCACAACAAAAATGAGAACATTTCCAGGATTTATAATGTGAGTTTCCTATGGGTTTGAGTTCAAAAAGATGAATGTCATGAGATAACAGCATATGCACTACACGATACATGATAAAAGAGCATGCTATCAACCATTCTTATGTCACTGTTTTATTAAAAATGATCATCATCACTTATCATAATGTAAATCCTAGTATGGTTCAAGCTCTGACAATACTGTTATGTTTCTCTCTGCCTTACTCAACAACCTAGATGCATAAGCAATTGGCCTTTTTGTCCCGTCGGGCATGACATGAGCTAAAATTGCACCTAAGCCTAACTGTGAGGCATCACACACTAGTTTTACCGGCAAGTCCATTCTGAAATGCGCCAAGAACTTTGGAGAAGTTATTTCTGCTTTTATCTTCTCAAATGACTGCTGACAGTCCACTGACCAATGCCACGCTACGTCTTTGTTTAACAATGGCGATGAGTGGTAACGACACCAGGCAGAGGAGGCAGCACATCTGGCACCAACCAAGTTTTGGCAGGAGTGTGTAACCAGCCCACATCAATCAACCACAACCATGTTGTTCGATCTACCCATGCCAAGAGCGTTTTCCATACAAGAGGAACCTTCCACTATTGCAAAGGTGGAATAAGTGGATAGATTCGCTTGACATCTACCTGAAGGCCATAGGAGTAACCAAGGATGAGCAGAAGCATTCCCTACTACTCCATGTATCAGGCCTAGAGGTACAGGAGGTGTATAAGACCCTCACACCTTCAGGTAACACCCTTCAACAAGCAACTGATTGCCTAAATGTCTATTTTGTTTCTAAAATTAAATTTAGATATTAGTGATTTAGGTTTAGTCAGTGCACCCGTGATGCAAGTGAATCAGTTGATGCTTCTGTTACCATGTTGAAAGAGTTAGCTTCTACTTTTGAGTTTAGTAACAAGGAGGATGTCATAACTGATCAGGTTATAGCCAAATTTAATTCACATGAACTTGGGAAAAAATTGTTTCATGAGAAAACCTTAACATTATAAAAGATTTAGACAAAGCTAGAATTCTGAAAGCAGAAAATTCTGAAGCTCAAGCCACTGAGGATTCACAAAAATAATTCTCAGTTCAATAAAGTGTCCTTCCAGTATGGTAAACGTCAATGGCAACCAGGTAATAACACGACAGTTCAAAGGAAACGTGAGGGTAAACAATCCACAAACACAAAACCATGTTTCAGGTATGGTAAGGCAAGTCTATATCCCAGTGACAGAACAAAGTGTCCAGCAACTGACAAGGAATATAACAGTTGTGGATGCAAGGGTTATTTCAGTAAACATGTGTAGGCTACGCAAAACAGAGAAACACATCAATTATACCTAAATTAAACCTGAAACACAACAGAATCGTCAGTCAGACGAGTCTTCAGAGCAATTAGATTGCAGTAAACCAGTTTGCTTTCCAAATTAACTCTTAAAGTAGCAAAGACAAGAGGTTACTGATTACAGTAGACATATACAGTGTGCCGGTTGTCATGTAGGTTGACACATCAGCAGACGTCTCCGTGATGTCAGAACAGTTGGCACACAAAATACCTAATTTGTCCATAGAAGCTTGCAATAAAGTTCTGTGGGGTTACAATGCACACAACATCAGTGTAGTAGGTTCAGCCAAGGTTAATGTTCGGTATGATCAGCAGACAGCACAGGATCTGCCCCTCACCTTTGTGAAAGGCCAAGGTCAGACATTAATGGGTTTAGATTGGTTGAAACATTTTCAGTTAAAATGGGCGGAAATTTGGAAGGTACTGAATGTAGAACATAAAACTGTTACCCCTGTGAGTAATGTGTATTTTAGAATTCAAGGAAATTTTACTGAAGGGCATGGCACAGAAAAAACACAAAGGCAACCTTAGTTCTGAAATCAGATGCAACACCCAAGTTTTTTGCTCCTAGACCTATTCCATTTGCTTTAAAGGCCTCAGTAGAATAGGAAATTAAAAGGCTAGAAGCAGAAGGCACATGGGAGAGAGTAATGTACTCAGACTGGGGAAATCCGTTAGTTCCAGTAGCAAAACAAGATGAAGGTGTTCGGTTGTGTGGAGATTATAAGGTAACACTAAACCCACAGTTACAAGTAGCCCAATACCCTTTACCCAACCCTACAAACATGTTTGCAGCCCTAGGAAAATGTATGGTCTTTTCAAAAATTTACCTAAAATATGCCATTAAGCAGTTAGTCATGGATGACAAGTCACAAGAATAATGTAAAATAAATACTCATTTAGGGTTATTTCGTCTCAAAAGGCTACCATATGGAGTAGCCAGCAGTCCCACAATATGGCAGCAAAGCCATGGAAAAGATTTTAAATGGATTGCCGGAGTATTTTGTTTTGCTGATGATATATTAGTAGCAGTATTGAAATGCATCCAAAACAATGGAATGAAAATAAAAAAAGAGCAAATGTCATTTTAAAGTTTCAGCAATTGAATATTTAGGGTTCAAAATAAATGACCAGGGTATTAACAAGACATATGACAAAGTCAGGGCAGTAGAGTCAGCAAAAGTGCCTGAAAATGTCAAGGCGCTACAGTCATTTTTAGGACTTGTGACATTTTATGGAAAGTTCTTAAAAGACTTAGCTACCCTAGCAGAACCACTATTTCAACTGTTAAACAAAGATGTAGCATGGCATTGGTCAGTGGACTGTCAGCAGTCAAAGAGAAGATAAAAGCAGAAATAAATTCTCCAAAGTTCATGTCGCATTTTAGAATGGACTTGCCAGTAAAACTAGTGCGATGCCTCACAGGTAGGTAGGTTTAGGTGTAAATTTAGCTCATGTCATGCCCGACGGCACAGAAAGGCTAAATGCTTATGCATCTAGGTTGTTGAAGACGGCAGAAAGAAACATAACAGTTGTAAAGCTCTATAATTATGTATGATGTGTAGTCATTATTATACATATCCCATTCTCGTCATTACTGTTATAAAAATGAAGTGGGCTGGATATGTATCCACAACTATGATGTAACTTATTTTATTTCGTTGATGCTAATTGTAGGACAGGTAAGAAACATAACAACTACTACACCGTATCTTGCAATAATGGACTACCAAGGGTTGGTCTGAGAATATGATTTGTCTCTCAGTAGGTAAAAGATTTTTTCAAGTTGGTATTGTACTCTACATAAAGGCTGAAATCCACACTGCATGTCAAATTATAATTTAGCAGCAGGCTGTAAGTATACATCCTTTCCCCCATATGAAATAAACAGCACAAAAAAACAATGCCTTAGAAACAAATAGTGGGTGCTACTTTAGTGTGCGATTTTACTCACTCTGTAGTTTACTGTACCCTACCCTAACCTAACAGGATAGGTTACAGTAGTTTTGTTAAATCAAGTTAGGGTACAACAGACTACATATAGTGAGGTAGACCTCACACTAGAGTAGCATCATATAGTGTATATTATTTCTAACAAGTATATATTAGAGAAGCATACATTCATTCCCAAAACAGGGTTACCTATGGGTCCCTGCATATCTGCATGCCAGGTCGGGTGAGCACTTGGGGGGGGGAGAAAAAAAGAGAGAGCGAGCCTAGGGTGCTTAAGTCATATAAAAGCTTAATTAGTACAAAACTTTGTTAATAAAGAAATAAAATATATTTTCCTTTGCAATAAGGTACTGTACCTGGATGCACATATATACTGTATTGCAAATGGTAAAATTCAGCCAAACAAAAACAACTGTTGAAACCTGGATTATAGCAGGGCTAGATTCTTCAGGCTCTGAAAGCACATATTGATATAATCTCTCTCTCTCTCTCTCTCCTAAGTTCTCAACCAAGCTGGTATGAATAAATACAAGGACCCATAGGAAACCAGCTTGCAGGCAATGAATGACTATATCCTTCTGCGATATTTAGTTGTTAAAAATTATATACACTGTATACTTAGTTTCTAAGGTGTTGGTTTTGTGTATTTTTATTCCATATGGGGGATAGAATAATTTGACACAGTGTGGATTTAAGACTTTATGTAGATTACACAAGTTGAACTAATCTTTGCCTACTGAGAGACAAATCACTGTCACACACCAACAACTGTTCGTTCATTATTGCAAGATACAGTGTAGTCTAAGAGTTGGATCAATACTAAGGATTTACATTACAATAAGTGATGATGATTTTTTATATAAAACAGAGTGATCTCAGACTAAGTGATAATAAAATACTATTTTGTCATCTATCACATGGTGCATATGCTGTCATATAACGACACTCATCTTTCTTCAAATCTACCCCCTAGAATACTCTGGAAATTTTCTTATTACTGCTGTTCCGTGAATAAGGAATGGTAATGCCTCTCTTCCCCTATGGATTCACATCTTAATGCTGTGAAAAGGCTTGTATGACCCAATATTTAAGAAAGCAAAGCTGTCAGAAAGGTCACACACGATGGTAAGGTCAAGGAATAGTGTCCAGACTAAGAATGATCCAATCTTCAAGTCCTCAATGGTGTACCATACAGAAATAAAATTCTAACTCAATGGCTGTAAAGGTGTATGAAGGCTGCAACAGATCCATCAGATTAATTGTCTTGGTTTCCTCTTCATTGAAATCAGGTTGTTGATTTGTTAAAGAACGTATAAATTTTGAAATGTAACATGAAGTACATATTAATTTTTTTTTTTTTTTTTTTTAAGAGTGTGACACCGGGACAGGCAGAAACTGCCCTCATCAACAAAGGCCCGGGCATGAGAAAATACCAAGACGAAGGAAAAGAAAAAGGTTAAGGGCAAGGCAGAGATGAGGTAATGTCACACAAAGGAAAACGACAGACAGAAAACAACAGTCAAAGAAAAGAGGACCCAGAGATATGGAGGACTAGGCTCTGAGATGACGATAGATCTGCTTTTTGAAGGATGAAAGGTCATAAGAATTAGGAAAGACAGAAGGAGGAAGAGAGTTCCAGAGTCTGGAGGTAGATGGGAAGAAGCAGTCGCTGCACCGACCAATCTGCGAGCTACAAATCTCCACACAGTACCTGTGAGATGAGGCCGCTTGGCGAGTAAAACGCGGCCTCGGCAGGTGGAGGAGGGATGCAACTCGCCAACTCATCAGAGCAGCGATGGAAGTAGTAGTGATAGAAAAGCGAAAGGGAAGATACCTTACGGTGAAGAGAGAGAGAATCCAGGTTAGAAGTACGAGAAGGATCATTAATGAGTCTGACTGCCTTAGATTCAACCCTATCAAGAAGATAAGTAAAGGAAGAAACACCCCAGATGTGTGAGCAGTATTCTAAGCAGGGGCGGATAAGACCTTTGTAAATTTTAAGTAACTGCAATGAGGAAAAGTAATAACGAAAACGAAACAAAACCTCCAATTTTTTGGATGAAGATTTAGAAATTTGGATTATGTGATTCCTCCAAGACAAGTTAGAGGCTATATGGATTCCTAATATATTGATAGAGTTAAGAGGGTAAATTTCATTAGTTTCAAAGACAATAGGGTTATCAGGAGGAGAAGAAGATAAAGAGATAGCCAGAAACTGTGTCTTGGAGGCATTGAATTTAACTAAATTTTGAGTGCCCCATTCAGATATTCTCTGCAAATCGGAGTTAAGAGTAGAAGAAAGAGTGATACAAGATTGATTACGAGTAACATATGAAGGTTGTGAAGAAAAGGCAGAGGAAAAGTGAAGGGTAGAATCATCGGCAAAGGCATGAAGAAGAGAGGAAGATGGGGATTGTAGAAGATCATTGATGAAGAGAAGGAAGAGAGTAGGTGAAAGAACAGAGCCCTGTGGAACACCACTGGAAACAGAGAAAGGGCTAGATGTCGCGCCATCAACAACTACAGATATAGAACGGTCAGTAAGAAAACTGGAAATCAGAGAACAGAAAGAAGAGGTAAAGCCATAGGCAGGGAGTTTGGCCAACAGAGCCTTGTGCCAGACTCTGTCAAAAGCCTTAGAGATATCAAGGGCGACGACAAAGGATTCCCCATAGTTCCTCAGAGAAGATGACACCATACATGAGTAAGATAGGACAGGAGATCACCAGTGGATCTTGCCTTGCGGAAGCCGTACTGGTGATCGGAGATAAGTGAGTTAGATTCAAGGCGTTTCAAGAAGTGAGCATTGAGCAAAGTTTCGAAAACTTTAGCAATAGACGAAGTTAGAGCAATAGGTCGGTAGTTAGAAGGAATAGAGCGGTCACCCTTCTTAGGAACAGGTTGAACTAGAGCATGCTTCCAAGATGAAGGATAGATACTGGTTGACAGAATGAGGCGAAAAAGACGGCAAAGCACGGGAGCCAGTTCATCTGCAAACTCCTTAAGGAACCATGCAGGGATACCATCGGGACCAGATGCCTTGTTTGTCTTTAGTGATCGAAGAACCTTATGAACTTTGCGTGAAGAAAGGATAAGGGAGGGCATAGGGTTAGAGAGGGGAAAAGACTGAGGAACAGGTGCGCTGGAATTGTTGATAGAAGAGTTGGCAGAAAAATGAGAGCCAAAGAGAGTGGCTTTGTCAGTGGAAGAGCAAGCTATAGAACCATCAGAACGAATGAGAGGGGAAAAGCTGGAGTTACAGAAGTTTTTGGAGAGGTTTTTTGGTTAAAGACCAGTAGCATTTGTCAGTGGGAGAGGAGTTAAGGTCATCAACTTTCCTTCTTATAAAGGAAGCCTTAGACCTTCGAATCTGAGCTGTACAGCGATTCCTAGCTATAATAAAAGCAGAGCGAGTTAAATCGGAAGGAGAGGCTTGGAAAGATCGGTGAGCCTGATTCCTAGCCTGGATAGCCATGGAGCAGGCACGGTCAAACCAAGGTTTAGGGGGAGAGAAAGTTTTTGTAGAAGAGGGGATGTACGCTTCCATTCCCGCGGTCATGATCTCGGCAACTTTTACATCTACCCGATCTGGGTTGCGGGACCGAAAGCAGTAGTCATCCCATGGGAAGTCAAAGAGAAAGTTACGCAAATTTTCATATTGGGTTTGCTCGAAGTGCCAAAGGCGGCGTTGAGTAGGAGGGATTGGTGGTGGGGGAGCAAAAATGGAAGAGACAGAGATCATGGAGTGGTCAGATTTACCAAGAGGGGAAAGCACAGAATAAGAGTAGTTTGAAGGGTTAGAAGTAAAAAATAGGTCAAGAGTGTTTGCAGCATGTTCGTACGATCAGGAACGCGAGTAGGATGTTTGATAATTTGCTCCAGATCGTGAGTAATAGAGAAAGCAAGAGCCTCGCTTCCTCCCACATCAGTGTGAGAAGAATGAAGCCACTCACTTTGGTGTACATTGAAGTCTCCAATGTAGAGAACTTCGGCATGTGGGTGAGAAGATAGCAAGGACTCATGGCACGAGGAGAGATATTCAAAGAAACACAAACTCGGTGGAGTTTGGAGAACAGTAGCAGAAGCAAAGAATGATAGTGGTAGCGGAGATATAGACTTTTAGCCAGAGAACATCAAAGTCAGGAGATTCAAGGTCCATGAGCCTCACAGTAGGAGTGTTAATGTTGCAGTAAGCACAGACCCCACCTTTGGAACGAAAATGAGTATACAGATTATAGTGGGAGATTTGGAAAGGGTCAGTGGAAGCATGCATAGACAACTGGGTTTCAGAAAGGAGGAAGAGGTTAGGGAGGAATGTGCCCAAGTGCTGTTCTACAGACGAAAGATTAGAGTTCAGCCCACGAATGTTTGAATAGTGAAGAGTGAAAGAAGCAGATCTATTGGGAGGTGCAAGGTTAAGAGCAGAACCATTACTACCACCAGGCGTGTCTGCCCTCAAGCCATACACAGGTACAGCCGTCTTTGCTCTTTAGACTGCCAAAAATCCATACATAACACAGCGAAGACCATCATCCTCGACCTCAAGGGATAGTTAGATGATAAATACCTCTACTCCAGCTACGTTATTCCAGTATTGCAATTGTTAACAATAATAATATTTTCATAATAATAAAAATAATTTTCTGTGACCAACTGGAGGCACTCTGGAGACCTTGTGTTTGGGTCAGACCTATTTTCACTTGACAACATAGTCAGCCACCTCCCTTTATTAAATTCACTTAAATCATACCTCACAGATACTTGAGTAAGCTGGATACTCTTCTAATGCAGATGTAAAATCTTAGTCCCACCACAGTTATTATGTATGGCAAAGACGCTGTCGCTTGAGTAACGAGGATACTCTTGTAATGTGAATAAAAGACATATAATTTTGGCTCAGCCAACTACTGTTATTAAGACTAAAATTACTACCAAATCACAGATACAGAAATAAGTCATTATTCTACTTAAACTGACAGATAAATATTATAAAGTCAAAAGCCCATCTCTTATTGCTTATCCTGCATCAAAGGGGCCACTTGTGTAAACAATGCCCACCACTGCATACAAAGAGGCAGATTGCGTATGCAGTAATTAATTGATTAATATAAATTATCAAAGGATTATTAATGTAATGATTAACTCATGTCAGCCAGGGATAATTAACTTTGATAAATTAGGTATTCAGTATCTATCCTCTGAATAAAATGTTAAATATTATTGGAATAACCTATTCTGCTTTTAGTTCCTTAATGGTCACGTTCACTAATTCTCAATATTCTCGAATTGTCTCAGTATTTTTTTGATGTTGAAAGAGATCTTTACAGGGTGCCACTGCTTCCAGAAGGGAGTTGTCACTTGTTGAGAAAGTTAAGCTTATTCAAAAGAGTGAATCTACAAAGGCCAAGGACATTCTACAACACCACATAATTAATGTTCAAGCTCACACAAAGCAACTCATATCTTTAGTAAAGACCATTATAGTTTTCAATTATAAACTAATTTTAGTTTTACCTTAATACTATGTACTTGCATATACTGTAAGTACTGAAATTTGACATATATATTGTAACTGAATTTTGTTTACAGCAGAGGTCACGGATGTTCAATGCAGTCCTCAGAACAAGATAAGAATTATGCTCTTATCCAGCAGATTGCACGTAGCCAGCAAATGCATGACAGGATTTTTTACTACGTTTCAAATATTTGTGCCAGTTTTTATATGAATTTTGCAGAGTAGCAATAAATTAATTTAATCAAAAATTGGATTGTACTTTTCCTATTTTCATTCTACCACTTCATAATGGCATATACAGTATATTAAAAAATTTTCTTTAAACTAATGTTTGTATATACACTATGGTTGCTTTAGATATATTTAGTTGATTTGTATAGAGGTTAAAATAATGAGTCACTAAGCCATCCCAAGTTAACACTAGTGGGATAATACATACATTGTAGTTGCATATTTAGCTCAATCCCTTGCCCTATTAACTCATATTTTCACATTTTTGCTATTTCAACCTTGGTAAATATGACCTTATGTGTAACACGTATTTCTATTAATAATAATAATAATAATAATTATTATAATAACTAAAAATTTCATAATTAAATGGATCTCGTAATTTTTCCGCTTTGCAATGTATGAGACAGAAAACTGATGGAATCACACTCTGCTTCGGATCAAACCAAATGTGATATGAAAATGTTTATACGTTAACGTTTCACGTCTACCTGCGTACAGGAGTGTTTCAGCTTTAGTTGTTGACTGTCTATCAAAGAGTGTTTTGTTTTCCATTCTGGTGAATTTTCGTTTTCTGATTTAGGAATTTTATGTGGTAGTTAACTCAATATACATTGACAGTATGTTTGACAGTAACAATTTTGTAAGAAAACTTAATGGCTGTATTGTAGAGTATGATAAACAAAATTAACAGTGATATCCTGTTCATGAAAATTGTTGAGTATGCGGCATAAACCGTTTCATTAATACTTAATAAAAAATTTATTAAAAAATAAACTTAGCAATGCATTTCTTCAAGTGCTGGCTTAGCACAGGAAAATTTATCAGGCATTTTCTCGTGCTTTGCTATGAAATTGAAATATTTCTTACTGAAAAAGGAAAGTTTCAAAATGAATTTTCAGATCCTGACTGGGTTTTTTGTTTTGCTATCTTGTCTGATAAAACTGATCATCTGAATAGTTTGAGCATAATACTGCAAGGCAGAGGAGAGTTGGCATCAGGCAAGTTTACAGATGTGAAAGCGTTTGAAAATAAACTAGAAATTTTTATGATACAGTTACGTGAAGAAAACTTCATACATACTTCCACTTGCAATGAGTTGCTGAATGAAATAAAAAATGTACAATATACCTCAACAAAAAGTGACGAGGTAATAACATTTGTAAATGAGAAATTCAAAAGTAGATTCTAGGACTTCCATGATCATATGTTAGAGATTCAAATGTTTCAGAACCCTTTCAGCGTATTACCAAAAGAAATTCCAGGCATTTATCAGATGGAAGTAATTGATTTGCAAGCCAATGATGCACTGAAAACCACATTCAAAGAGATTAGCATTTTGGAATTTTATTACTGTCTACCTGAGGAATATTTGGATTTAAAAAAGTTGCTGCAGGTATGTTTTCAGTTTTTGGTAGTACGTGTATCTGTGAACAATGTTTTTCAAAAATGAAACTTGCAAAATCGGAACTCAGATCAAAGCTTATTGATTAGCATCTTCACCAAATTTTGAAGCTTTCTGTTACAAATATTGAAACTGATATTGCTAAGCTTGCAAATAAGATGCAGCATAAAATATCTCATTAAAACTAAACTATATAGGATTATCTCTTATTTTGTCCTTCTGTGTACAGTAAAAATAAAGTACTATTAAATATCTTTTATTCATAGCAACAGCACCTATATCTAAAGTACATAGAATGAAAAAGTGAACTTTCTTCGAAAGTATAGATAATTCTCATTCAGGTGGTCCTCTGTTTATATTGTCCTCGAATTACAATGTTTCGTGGTTACAACACATCTCCCATACATTATTTTGTTTCTCTTTAGATAATTTTTGGCATGTATTATGTCTCTCAAGTGTAAAGTCAATTCTTTTGATGGCAAGAAAAGGAAAGCCATCAACATGGAAGTGAAATTAGAGATAGCAAACTGCATGGAAAATGGAATAACTTTACTACAGCATTAGCATAGGTGCTTATTTAGGTGTGTTACGCCTTACACTGAGTCAGGTTACATCACTTTTCAGGACTGGAACTCTGACGTAAATCGAGGGCCCCCTGCATGTGGCCCTCAACTAAATTTGGAATGATAATATGGCCCTTTTATGCAAAAAGGTTGGGGACCTCTGAGCTACAGAATGTTTTTTATAAATAGACTGCAGTTAATCATAAATCCTTTTCCATGACAAAAAGTTTCTTTTAATTTACTGCCTAATCTGGACACTCTTCAAGTCCTTTGATTGTCTGTGTAAAACAAATTTTACCATACTTATGTTTGCTAGGTAATTCAGCCTCATGCCTTCATCTAATATAAATACCAAAAGGGAGCAAATTTACTTTAACAAAGGGTTTAATTGATGAAAGTATGCTATTACGTAAGAATGATACAAAGAAAGGAAGAAGCAGCCAACAAGTATCATACTCTCATATACCATTATAAGTAAATACAAAAAATATCATAGGATCCACATTTGAAAATGATATGACAATATTTCTGGAGAGGGTATTGCTGTAAAATAATTTTACTGTTTAATGACAAAGGCCGATAAGAGAGCATGCAATAAAGTTATAAAAAATTGGATGGAAGTTGAAAGGAGAATTTTGTAGATCTTGAGAAATCACACTACAATTTCAATTGCCCAGCCACAGAAGAATGACCCTTATGGTTTCGTTTGATGAGAAAATGCATCCTGGGTCTGAAATCGTGGGCAATTTGTCGTTTCCCAATTCACCTGGCATTCTCTGCAGTATTGCCAATGACAATAAAGGTAAAATGGATCATCAAAGGTAGGGTACTAACTAATGTCTTCTCAGGTTTCAAGAAGGAAAGTGATAAGTACAAATACTTTATGAATACCAAGATAAAATAGATATCATGCATCTTTTTACAGTCACCAATAAAGTGCCAAATGCATACATTTCATATGATGAATGTCATCTCGAATGCCGCTATATACAAGACATTCACTCCTGGAAGTATTATCTACCCGTAGTCTGAAATCTCAACAGGACAAAATTTATTAAGTTAGAGAAGATAAACTACATCTCACAAATAATATTTCCTCCTCCAAGATATACAGAATTACAATGCAGTGTATGGTCATCTGGCACTACTTCATCAAGACCTCTAATACTCTACCCGACTGAGTGAAATAGAAGGGACATTGAAGACTATATTTATTCTACATCTACACAGAAAAAATGAAATAACCGATTGCATGCTGTGTCCAAGCAGAAATTGACCCAGTGTGGCTCCACCTGGACTATTGGTGTACTCTTACCTAATGTGTATGAAATAAAATAAAACCTACCTATAGGCTACACGGATGTTGGGAACATTGGTCCTTTTAATGTCATTGCCAGCTACTCCTTCTCGAGTATAATTTGGTCCAATCCAATACTGCTTTATCTGGAATACAGAAGAAAAAGCACTCATCATTTTTTAAAACAAATTTTTCAATGCAAGATGGGAGAAAATAATAATCTATAGTTTGGCTTATATTATCATCATAAGAAAAGCTAATTATAAAAGAAAATTATAAATGCTTAGGCTATTAACTATGCATCACCCATATAACTTATTCCTTAAGTTAGCAAAATCACAACTCTGAAACAGGATACAAATATCAAAACAATGTATTCCTTAGCACAGGTTTAACAATAATCATAAGTGTTCATCTTACATATATATGGAATCGGAAATTTCTCTGTTAATTTCACACCATTATAGAGGAGCTCAGAAATGTAGGGGGACGATGAGCCATTTTACACAATCAGAGAATAGTAGCATAACGCCAAGTTTGACTATTTTATTCATATTTACAAATATACAACATCTTTCTTTAATTGTAAATGCGAGCAAAAATCAAAACAGGTTGAAAAACGCAATATTAGTAGCTTTGCAATATTATTTTCTAATAAAAAAACTAGTATTAAGTAATATGTGACTGGCAAGACATAAGGTATTACAACACTACATGTGCATATGATTCTGTCAAAATAAACAAATAAATAATTGAGCAGACAACTTCAGAGTGATTTCAGTATTTTCTAAGAAAAAAAACATTCCTCCTATCATAAAGAATTTCAAGCTTTTTACCTCATGTTCAAAGCCACTCATGAGGACAGAGTTTCTTGCTAATTCACACATGTCTGTTGGTGAGAGCTTCCATACTTGCGTTGCTATAGAATATTCCTCCATGAGAGGCTCCTTTGTGAAATGGAACTGCAAGGGATCATCTGATGACAATGATACCAGTAACCCTCTGGCAAGATATTCCGGCAAAGGATTTCGATGATAATTCAAAAACAATGAGTTATTGGAAAGAGGTGACATGGCAATACCAATCTGTAAATAAAACAATCTTTAGTTTTCCGATTAATCTAACTGAAAGTTCATTTTGTTTTTAGTACAAGTTATGCGGCACGAAGGCTATTCAGGTTTGCATACGTAACAAAGTTGCTTGTATCAGCCATGTCCCGTACTTCATAATATGGAAAGTCTCCAAAGTCATTTGGAAAATAAACCAGGATTACAAAAGAAAGAGGAAGGAAAGAAGGTTATCGAGTTTATATATTCTCTTATATCAAGAAATTGTATAAATATTTTATACTGAAGAAAAAGACACTTTCAATAGTAAAAATACATCTGTGATTATCATTAATATAACATAAAAGTTTTGCTGAATATATTCAGACAAGTACATACTACAATACATTTCAAGAAGCTTTCTAGTACTGTACATAAGTATACCTCACAAAGATGGCATAAAGAGTATAATGTATTGGAGCTGAAGCTTAAAGTTCCTGAGAAAATGTATTTTTTATCCATGATTTTCTAAGAGAGCTACTATTCTCTTTTCCTTGTGTGTTGTAGGAGGTGGCTAAAGGAATGGGGAAGGAAAGGTATAACATGCCCTCTCACTCAGTAACTTTGATTTCATAAAGTACAAAAAAAGGAAAAAAGTTTAAATTCCACTAACTGTTATATTTTGGGTGTGACCAATCTATTCGTTCTGTAATACATGTTATGTATGTGAAAGAAAGGCTCTCTTTCATTAAGATCTCATAAATAACTCACTTGATTTAAATAATACAGAACTATCTGTAATAAGACGTCACATGTGGAAAATATGCACTTATTCTTAATGTTTAAAAAAAAAAAAACTTACCTGGGCTAAATAATATAGGAACTGTAAAACTGGTGCTTTGCGAAGAAGTAAGCCATGTGAAATGTTCTCTGATAACAAGAAGCCAGCCACTAAGTGTTGTATGGATCCAGCTTCTCCACAGTGAGGTCTTAACACCAAAGTGTTGAGGCCACGCTCCAGTCTCAGTTGGTTTAATGTGCACATATTGGCGAACCTATGGATAAGATTGAATAGTCTCTTATTAAATACTCTCAGGAAGAAGAATGCTGTCAGCTAGGCTAAGAAAAAATCTGAAAATACTACGCTCTTTAATTCTTTCAAACAAATGTAAATTTACTTACAATAGATACCCGAAAACCTCAGACAATGCACATATATATCTAAGGCTACTTAAAAAATGCAGGTTCAGGGGGTCCCTGTTTTATGTCAGGGTTCCGTTCCTGACAGCGGACTTAAACCGTATTTCGACGTAAGTCAGAAAACACCTAAATTCGAACCTCAGTCCCTCACCAATGCTAAACATAAATACTTTAAAACATAGAAAAATCATCTAAGTTCTTAATTTAATACATAAAAATATTTAAAGTACACTATACAGTATTGCTTACCTTTACTATTGTGGTTGGTTTGCATCTGGATGACTGGCATGTAGAAAAATTTATTTATTAATTGGTCTTTGATGTAAGGGTGTAAAGAATTAAAATTCTAATTGTTGATATTCGCCTTACCCTAGCTGCCTTGCCAAACAGGCCAAATTTCCTAAGGAAAGCCACAGACAATGCCAGGCTCTCCCACTGAGCTCTCAGGGAACCTAATTGTGCTTACTCCCTGTCTCTTGGTCGGTTCCATATTTGTACTTTGTGATACTTACCATACTTCCCTTTAAATCTCTGGATTGAGTTAGCATTAACTACCTCCTCGCTTAGCGAATTTCAATCATCAACTATTACACTAAAAACTAATCTGGATTCTCTGTCTCTTCGCCGTAAGATATAATTTCTTTCTCTTTATTATCGCTACTACTTTCATCACTGCTTTGATGAGTTGGCAAGTTGCATCCCTCCCAATGCCGAGGCCACGAAACACTCGCCTAGCGGCCTCGTCTTATAGGTACTGTGTGGAGATTTGTAGTTCAAAGATTGGTCGGTGCAGCGACTGTTTCTTCCCATCTACCTCCAGACTCTGGAACTCTCTTTCTCCTTCTGTCTTTCCAAATTCTTATGACCCAACTTCCTTCAAAAAGCAGATCTATCGTCATCTCAAGGCCTAATCCTCCATATCTCTAGGTCCTTAGTACATTGACTATTTTTCCATTCTGACCTTTTTCTTTGTGTATCTTTACCTCATGTCTGCCTTGTCCTTCTTCAGCTTAATGTTTTCTCATGCCCAGGACTATATTGATGAGGGCTAGTTTTTTTTGCCTGTCCCAGTGTCACACTCATAAAAAAAAAGTACTTCCTTACATCCTGCAAAGAAGTATTCTTACGAAGCTTCAAATTATGACCTCTAGTTTTAGTGCCAGTCATATCAAAATATCGATTCCTATCCACTCTGTCATAACCATGGAGGAATTTGAAAACCATCACCATATTGCCCATCATTAGTCTAGCTTCGAGTGATGTTAAGTCTAATTCCCTCAGCCTCTCCTCATAACTGAGATTGTGTATTTCTGGCACCAGTTTCATGGCATGTCTCGGAACTGTTTCAGGCTTAATTATGCGCTTTTTTAAGTGTGGATGTCAAATGAGGCTGCATATTCAAGCTTTGGTCTCACATAGGTTACATAAATATTTCTGAACATTTTCTCGTCCATGTGTCAGAAAGCTATCCTTACATTTGCTAAGAAAGCATATGCTGCCCTTACCATGCCATTTATATGCACTTCCGGAGACAAATCTACCAGTATATTTACTCCTAGATCTCTCTCATTCTGTCTCTTGAAGTTATGGTCCTGCTATTGAGTAATCAAGCTTGGGCCTTCATGCACTTGTACCCATTCTCTTTACCTTACATTTAGAAGTACTGAAATTCACTAGCCATTTTTCTGACCACTCATGCAGACTATCCAGATCTTCCTGATGTTTTCTACCATTATTATTGTCTCTTACGTCCTACACAATCATTGCATCATCTGCAAACATATTCATGAATGAATTTACAAACTCCGGTAGGTATTTACATATACAAAGAACAAAAGTGGCCCTAAAATTGAAACTTGCGGAACTCCACTACTAACCCTTCTCCATTCAGACACTGAGTGTCTTTCTCTAATCTTCTGTTCCCTTCCTTCTAAGTAAGTTTTATCCATTCCATGAAATTTCCCCCTATTCTTGCCATTGCTTGCAGTCTTCCATAATGGGTTTAATTGTATAAGGAAATGTGTTTTATCCAGGACAGACTTCGCTGATGTAGTGGTCAAGCCTCTTCCGACAGCTCAGAAGGGCTGGGTGGTGCTCACATCTCAGCTATGCCAGAAGGACCCTTGTCTTTATAGGGAATGGAGGATTAGGATGGATCAATGTCGAAAGGTTGTGTATGAAGTTGTGTTGCTATTGACCAACAGGATGGAACAGTGAGCGGAGGCTGGTTTGGGTGGGTAAAGAGGAAGAGATGATATTATTTGTGTGACCTTATGCTAAGTGTTGTTTTAATGTTCCTTGGTGTGGAAAATATGCACTTGCATGCGTGAGGGTGTTCTGCTGTGTAGTGTAATGACTGGGGTTAGTTTCATAAGAAGTGAATATTATGTACCTTTCATGCCAAGAGGGTCCTTGACTTTTGAGTACTATATTTTTCTTGGTGTACAAGGTCTGTAGATGTACTAGTCATAGAGCCTACGATTATTTTTAGGGCTCTTGTTTGTATAATCAGTAGCGTATTGTGGTGTGCTTAAGTGATGTTAGAGGACCAAGCAGTGCTTGTATTTTTATTAATGAGTACAGTATACAGGGGGTCCTCGACATTTGTCAGAGTTCCTTTCTTGAAATGTGATGGAACCTGCATTTCAGTGTAAGTTGGCACACACCTAAATAATCACCTACGCTAATGCAGTAGCAAAGTTGCTCCCTCTTCCATGCATTTCACTATCTCTAATTTCACTTTCCTTTTCTTCAAAGCACTGCCATCAGAAGAATCTATTTTACGCTTGGGAGACATAATACAGACCAAAAATGATAAAAAAGAAGCAAAATAATGTATGGGAGTTGCGTTGTAACAATGACACATCGTAACTCGAGGACTGTGTAAACCGAGGACCTCCTGTACATTTTGTCTGCATACAGCTGTAATTAATATTTTTCATGTGTGACCCCGGGACAGGCAAGAAAATTGTTATCATGCCCATGCACCAAGAAATCTGTGACACAAAGAAAAAGTAAAAGCTTAAGGACAAAGCAAAACAATATGATGATACATAATAGGAAAAGGACAAGCTGAAAGACCTATAGGTATGGCAGGATTAAGCCCTGAGATGTAGATAGATCCACTTTTTGAAGGTAGATAGGTCACAAGATTTAGGAACAACAGTGAGAGGAAGAGAGTTCCAGAGTTTGGAGGTGGAAGGGAAGAACAGTCATGGCACTGACCAATTCATGAGCTACAAATCTACACACAGTATCTGTGAGAAAAGGCCACTTGGCGAGTGCTACATGGCCTTAGCAGTGGGAGAGGGAAGCAGTTCGCCAGCCCATCAGAGCAGCGATGAAGTAGTAATGATAGAAAAGAGAGAGATAATACCTTATGGCAAAGAGAAAGAGAATCCAGATTAATAGTATGAGAAGGGTCATTAATGAGTCTGAATGCCTTGGATTCAATCTTATCAAAGAGATAAGTATAAGAGGAAGTACCCCAGATGTGAGAGAAGTATTCTAAGCAGGGACGGATAAGACCTTTATGGATTTGTTACTTAAAAAGACAATATGTAATGACAAATACAATACACAACCAACAATTCTTAAGATGTGAATTTAGAAATTTGGATTATGTGACTCCTCCAGGAGAAGTTACAGGCTCTCTTCTTTCCTAAGATGTTAATAGAATTAAGAGGGTAGATATCCTTACTTTCAAAGATAATAGGGCTATCAGGAGGTGAAGAGAATAGAGATAACCAGAAACTTTTCCTTGGAGGCATTAAAGTTTACTAAATTTTGAGTGCTCCACTCAGTTACTCTCCATAAACCTGAGTTGAGAGCTGAAGAAAGAGTGATACAAGACTGATTACGAGTATCAGAAGAAGGTTATGAAGAGAAGGCACAGGAAAAATGAAGGGTAGAGTCATCGGCAAAGCCGTGAAGAAAGGAGGATTTAGATGGGAGAAGATTGTTGATGAAGAGAGGGAACAGAGTAGGTGAAAGAGTAGTGCCCTGTGGAGCACACTGGTAACTGAGAATGAACTAGATGTTGCGCCATCAACGACTATACATATAAAACGGTCAGAAACGAACTTGAAATCAGAGAACACAGATAGGAGGTATAGCCATAAGTAGGAAGTTTGACCAACAGAGCCTTGTACCACACACTGTCAAAGATTAAGAGATATCAAGGATGACAACAGAAGATTCCCCATAGTTCTTCAGAGAAGATGATCATACACTAGTGAGATAGGACAGGAGGTCACAAGTAGAGTTTGCCTTGCAGAAGCCGTACTGGGGATTGGAAATTAGCGAATTAGATTCAAAATTTTTCAAGAAGTGAAAATTGAGAAAAATTTCAAATACTTTAGCAGTAGCAGAGGTTTGGGCAATTGATCGATAGGTGGACAGAATAAAATGGTAGAACAGGCTAAACTAGAGCGTACTTCTAAAATGAAGGATAGACACTCGTTGAGAGCATGAGACAAAAAAGACGGCCAAGCACTGAAAACAGTTCATCAGCAAAGTCCTTAAGGAACCTTGCAGGGATACCATCAGGTCTGGATGCCTTGTTTGTTTTTAGTAGCGCAGAGCCTTAAGAACTTTACGTGAAGAAAGAATAGGGGAGGGCACAGAATACAAGAAGGTTAAAATACGAGGGACAGGTGCACCAGTATTGCTTATAAAAGAGTTGGTAGAAAAATAAGAGCCAAAGAGAGTGGCTTTGTCAGTGGGAGAGCAAGCTATAGAACCTTCAGGACGAACGAGAGGGTGAAAGCTTGAGTTACAGAAGTGTTTGAAGAGGTTTCGGCCAAGGACCAAAAACATTTATCAGCAGAAGAGAAGTTAAGGCCATTAACTTTCCTTCTTAAAAAGTAAGCTTTAAACCTCCGATCTGAACAGTAGAGCAATTCCTAGCCATAATAAAAGCAGACTGAGTTAAAACAGTAGGAGAGACTTAGCACAATTGGTATGCCCGATCCCTGGCCTAAATAGCCATGGAGAAGGCATTGTCAAACCAAGGATTAGGGGGAGAAAGATCTTTGAATGCCTCCATTCCTGAGGTTATGATCTCAGTAACTTTTAGACCTACCTGATCATGGTTGCAGTCCGAAAGCAGTAGTCATCCCATGGGAAATCAGAGAAAGTTACGCAAGTCATCTTGCTGTACATGTTGAAGTGACAAAGATGATGCTGAGTAGGAGGAATCAATGGAGGGGGAGCAAAAATAGAAGAGACTGTCATCAAAGAGTGGTCAGAGTCACCAAACGGGGATAGTACAGGATATGGATAGCTTGTAGGATTGGAAGTAAAGAATTGGTCAAGAGTGTTTGCTGCATGGTTGTAGCAGTTAGTAACATGAGTAAGACGTTTGATAATCTACTCTAGAGTGTGAGTGACAGAGAAAGAAACGGCCTCAATTCCCCCCACATCAGTGTAAGTAAATGAAGCCATTTATTGTGGTGTACACTGAAATCTCCAATGTTGAGAAATTAAGCATGTGGGTGAGACGATAGCATGGACCCATGGTAAAAGGATAGATATTCAAAGAAGGACAAGGTCAGATGACCTAGCAGAGCAATAGCAGAAGCAAAGAAATTTAATGGTAGTAGAGATATAGATCTTCAGCCAGAAAACATCAAAGTCAGGAGATTTAAGGTCCATGAGCCTTGCAATATGGGTGTTAGTGTTACAGTAGGCACAGATTCTACCTTTGGAAGAGAAACGAGAATACAAATTATAATGAGAGATTTGAAATGGGTGAAGGGATGCTCGGCTGACAGCTGGGATTCAAGAAGGAGAAGGTTAGCGAGGGATGTACCCAAGTACTGTTCAACGGACAAAAGATTAGAGTTCATATCATGGATGTTAGAAAAGTGTAGTAAAAGATGCATATCCATCAGGAGGTGCAAGGTTATGGCCAAAACCATTACTCCCACTATGTGTGTCTACCCTAATGCCAATAATGGAGCCAACAAGATCCCTGGAGATATCTTAGCACCCCTCTTTGCCAGGTATTGGGGGCTATAAGTAGTGAGCTTTCTATAATTGAAGTGGAGGTTAGAAAAAAGAAAGCAAAGAGAAACACAGATGAGGAGAGCTGCGACTTGTCAAATGTAATGGACTAGTAAGAGATGCATAACGAATACGTCAGAATATTCAGTGGAGATATAGGCATAGGTAAAGAGTAGGTCAAGTGTGTTAGCTGCATGGTCATGTTGACTGGGAACATGAGTCTCCAGATAGTGCGTTACAGAGAAAGCAAGGGCTTCACTTCCTCCCATATCAGTTTGTGTCTGGATGTTGTTTTTGCACCCAGCTGGGGTGGTTATTATTTTGATGGATTGGGTAGATCGTGCTGCATATGTTAAAGAGAGTAGGTGATAATACGGATCCTTGAGGGTCTTCATATGCAAAGCTTCTGATGTTTGATGACTGATCAGGAAGTGAGACTTGTGCATACCTGCCTGCAAGGTAGTTGGCCAGCAATTCTTTTGTGCTATTATGCATGATTGCATTGAAAATTTTATTTGTGAGGTTTAGAAGGGGCATGGGGCCCAAGGCTTTACTTAAGTCTAGTGTGACAAGAAGTGTCCACTGTGCTAGCCTAACTCATTTGATGCCATCATAAATCCTTTGTGTCAGGTCTCTAAGAAGGGTATTTGTGGAGTGTAATAGTTTGAAACCATGTTGTGATGGAGCTACAGGAATGTGAGGCATGAGTTATTGCAGTATTGATCATTTAATAACTTTGAAGTGAGCACTGAGTAATGGAATAGAACGATATGAAAAGGGTAGCATGGGATTTTATTTTGTTGGGTCTAGGGATTGTGATAATGACACCATGCCCCAGATGTTGGGAACTGTTTTACGCATGAAGCTGTAGTCTGATATGCTAGTGAGTTTGTATGCCTTTTGGTCCTTGGTGTCCAAGGTGTATGTTGCTTATATTGTCAGGGCCACAGGCATATGAGTACTAGAGACTGTGTTTGAATCGCTTTGTCTAATGATTAGGTGCAAGGTGCATAGTCATGGTGGGAGGTGAAGATGTCCGTCATGGGAGAAATGAGACGAGGGTATTTATCTGTTGCTTTTTTGAGGGCAAAATGTCTGTTGTTATGATGGCAGACTGTGATTTTGTTGCACTGCTATCAAAAAGTGTAATGCTGGTTAATGATTCTGAAGATTTTGTTTGGTGGTCAAGTGTTTGCAGGTAATTATTCTAATTTAATGTTTGTTATTCGAGTATGTTATTACAGTGTTCCCTCCCTTATCGCGGTAGTTCGGTTCCGGGACCCGGCGCAAATCAGGAAAATCGCGAAGTAGGATCAGCCTTAAAAAAAAAAAAAAAAAAAAAAAAAAAAAAATATATATATATATATATATATATAATAATAATAATAATAATAATAATAATAATAATAATAATAATAATAATAATAATAATAATAATAATAATAATAATAAAGATGATTATGACACCAGGACAGGCCAAAAATTATAAAATAAAACGGCCTTTATCAGGCTGTAAAGAGAAACAGAGATGGAGAGTGTAATGACCTGTCAGATGTGAAGGGATTATAAAAGATGTGTAATAAATATCCAGCTCTCTGCTGGGTTTACTATACCTCTGCATTACCTTCATGATGTCTATTCTAAAAATTCTCCTTAGATCTTATTATTATAATTATTATTATTACTATTATTATTATTATTATTATTATTATTATTATTATTATTGGCAACAATAATTTTCCTTTGATGATGATTGGGGAGATTTTTATTATTATTATTATTATTATTATTATTATTATTATTATTATCATCATCATTATTACTATGAATTCGAAATTAAACCATTATTTCTACTATAAATAATGTAGTTTTGGTTGAATGAATAAGAGTTACTTAAAGATTCTCTCTCTCTCTCTCTCCAACATTCTATTCTACCCAACCCCCGACACTCTCTTTGTCCCAGCCAACTAGGGGGGGGGGCACTTTACAGTTATTAAAAGTAAATAAACCAACAGATGTACAAATAATGATGAGCCCTTAATAATAATAATAATGATGATGATGATAATAATCTCCACAATCATCATCAAAGGAAAATTATTGTTGCCAATGATAATAATAATAATAATAATAATAATAATAATAATAAGATCTAAGCAGAATTATTGGAATAGACATCATGAAAGTAATACAGAGGTATATTAAAACCCAGCAGAGAGCTGGATATTCATTACACATCTTTTATAATCCCTTCACATCTGACAGGTCATTACACTCTCCATCTCTGTTTCTCTTTACAACCTGATAAAGTCTGTTTTATTTTATAATTTTTGGCCCATCCTGGTGTCACAATAATCTTAAAAAAAAAAAAAAAAAAAAAATTTTGAAAAAAAAAAAAAAAAAAAAAAAAAAAAAAAAAAAAAAAAAGCGATGCAGTGAGAACGCGAACCAAGAAACGCGAATAACCGGGGGAACACTGTATTGATATTTGTGTTGAGCGTTTTGCAAGTGGGATGCTAGGGAATGTCTCTGAATTGCACTGTCTGATGAAGTTTTTCAATTTCTGGTATGAAACTGGGATGTGTCTGTTTCTCTTACCTCTAGGAATGAGTATTCTGTCCGTTTTTTGCATCATTACACTAAAAGTGTACACCATCATTCATGTTTCAGATTGGAGTACTGATTAAAGCTTCAAACTGTTGTTCTGTTTAAGTAGATAAGGTTTTCCAGTTGACTCTTTCGTAATTATTGTATGTGTATTTGCATCCAGCTGGGGTGGTTTTATTTTGATGATGATGATGATGATGATGATGATAGAAACTTAGGGTTTTGGCCACCAGCTATATTGTCGGGGGGGCGAGATTTTGTGAACAGAGAGTGATGTCTAGAGAGGATGATAGAAAGCAAGATAATAATTTAGGATGAAAAGATTTCCTGCTTTGTTTTGTGTTACTAGCCCTCAGTCCAATGTTTGGAATGTATGTATTTATGATTATTACGTCTGATGTGTTATTAGAAAATATTATATTGGTGGTATAAATTAATGTCTAAATAAATTGAAGCCACACATACATAAATTTAATAAAATAATGAGGGAGAGTTGAAACGGCATCATCTAAACGAGGACCTTTGCTTGCGCTTAGACACATTAATAATATGCATGTAACAAATTAAACACAAGATTTCCTTCTGCAAGAGATGTAACTATAATATAGTTTGATCAATCAATGATTATACTGAATATCATTTTCATGGTTTTCAAAACGATGATACAACATTCATGAACAATGTAAGCAAAAACAAAATGAGGTTCATTGTAATTATATGGAAAGTCTAAAATAAAATTCAGTTTTCAAATGGAGCATAAATGATTTAAGCACTTCAAATGTGGCATGAAAAATTAAATAACTTTATAAAGAAGTAAAAAACGTGAGCGATATAAGAAAAATTTTGATACCGTGCATAATCATCACGTTAACTAAAAGAACCATATATCAAAGTAGCTACAAATGACAGGCTTAAAACATAGGGATCAGAATCGACATGAAGTATTTCATCTTACTTAAACCTAGTTCGGAATAAGCAGTGGAGTGCCAAATGAACTGCAAGCTGTTAATGAAAATACACCAATAAGCTGTGAAGCAAATCAAATGCGTGGAAAAATAAAAAGATTTGAGCTGTAGGCAAAGCATAACCAAAACAAGAGTACGATATTACATGTGGGTTTCAATAAATCTGATTAGTCTGTTAAGGAAGTATGCCATGTGCCTTTTATCACAAAATAATGGGTATGTGTAGTAATAACGACCTCAAGTCACCATTTATTTTAAAAAGCGCATTAACTACAAAGATTTCTAAAAAGATCATTCACTGGAAAGAAAACTAATTGGCATAAGGCAATGGTAAGGTTGTTAGAAGAATCTAAATGCAATTTTAAGGCCTTCATTTATAAAAACAATCTTGAAAACTGTAGATTATTCTAGAGTTGCAATTGTAATATCAGAAGTGTGGTCCTAAAAATGAAGATGTATATGGCAAATGTATATCATTATTAGTATGACATCCATTCAAGATGTTTGTAAACTGAGGATTTTTTTATCATAGGATATGATAGAATATAAGGACGACAAACCTAAAAACTTGGTAGGAATATATTTCCCATTTATGAATATTGGCACTAATAAGTAATTTGATGAGACTTACATGTAATAGAGGTAGTACACATAGGGAGGATTTTCACTATCGGTCCATAACTGTGGTGGAAGGGTATCTTTATCTAGAAGAGAGTTTTCAGGTTTACTTTCATCATCAACACTATCAAACCCAATAACATATCTGAAAATGAGAAAGTAAAATGTATTTCCTGAATTACAAACTTCCTGTACATACACAACACTTTCTGAGCTTCTGAAAATCATTTTTCAATGTTAAAGGTATCCTTTGATAAATTTTCAGTTTTGCTGATCTGATAACCTTTATAAGATCAAGTATGGTATGGTTGCCTAAAGCATCCCTGTGCTGGAAAAAATTAGTACAGTTAATACAAAAGAAGATTCTTACATTATTTTTTGTCAACATGATGTCATTTTCCACTGGGGTTAGCAAAGCAACCACAACTGCAAATAAAAATGGAGGCAACTTTCTCACCTCTTCTCTCGACTGTCTTGTGCCAAGGAAAAGAAAATTAAGTAGAAATGGAGCTATTGACCTTTCGTTCCCTTATCCCTCTCAGTCATCTTTTATATGCTGAATAGATGGTTGCTGAATTCTCTCTCCCTCAATACCAGGGACAATCATGATAGTGTAAAAGAAATTCTACTTACTGCAAGAAAGCATGCAGCTCAGGATGACTGTTAGGATCGATGGTGACCTCAAATAATGGACGGAATAGGTTATCTATAAACTCAGCAAAGTTTTCCATGATGTTGTTGCTCTTGTATACATCACTGAAGATGAAAAAAAAGGTAAATCTATGATAAATACATCCATTTCACCTTGACAACATGTCTTGGACGGGAACTGAGAGATCGGTTCCTGTCCAAGACCGAGAGTTTAAGCTGCTTACTGCTATGGCTGGGCACCACAGTGGGGGGTTAAGGCTTGCCCCGGCTGACGAACACCCATTGTATAATGGAAATAAAAGGTTTTACTCAAGCTAGATTGGTGGCCACAGCCGAATAAAAGGAAATGCTAAATTTATATAATTTAAGCCACAGCATTATGACCACTTCTATCAGCTATTCCGTGGTAAACAGGAAGAACAAAATTCAAGGAGGAAAGGAGGGATGTTCTTTTAGTTGCCTCTTCAACAAAGGACTCACACGTTCAGAATTCTCTGTTCACTACCACCAAGGCATTTATAATGTAAATATATCAATAGTAGAACGTCATTACACTGAAATAATGTAACATTACAATTCAATGTTTGAGGAGCTTCAAGTTTGAGGAAGAATTATAAGAAAAGAGAAAATTTAAGTGAATAAGCAAAAATTAAATGGATCTCCACTTTATAAGTACTACTGAATGACATAAGGTATACTTGCAATTCTCCTTAGTAATTTCATCTTCAGGTAGATAAACTTATTGTACACTGTTAAAGGACTGCCCTAACCATTTCTCTCTCTGTTATCACAATATAATTAAGATACATCCCCTACTACAAC
The DNA here is from genome assembly GCA_037179515.1 of Halocaridina rubra. Lineage (NCBI taxonomy): Eukaryota > Metazoa > Arthropoda > Malacostraca > Decapoda > Atyidae > Halocaridina > Halocaridina rubra. The sequence goes on from JAXCGZ010011854.1 coordinate 45,574, forward strand.
TTCAGACAAGTTTATGCCAAGGTGCATAAAGGAAAACGAAAGAACAATATATAATAGTGATTTGCATTACTGCATTCGTTCTGCATAGAATATCTATAAAGCAAGCACTCAAGATGACAATATAAGCATTACTATAAAAATACATTGTTTACAATCACTGCTTAAAACATTCAATGAACAAAAATTTTCATATAATATGAGGACGTGTCTCAATAAATTTGACATCTATTTCTTAATTTGTGATAATGTAGAAAAGCTGCCTTTTTCTCCCATATCAAATCAATGAGTTCTCCATTACAGTAAAAGACTTACAAGAGACGAGGTACTTGAATTAGCCAACGAACATTTTCAGAGTGAACATTGTGCTCCACCGCCCAACTAGCCAATTTATCCCATTCATCTAGGGACTTGCCATATATGGACAATCGTAATTCTGCATTCTGGTACTTACTCTCCTCTAAGTCTGACATAACCTCCTGTACAAAGGAAAGAAAACAGTAGCGATAATAAAAAGTACTATTATCAAATATGAATGGTTTCATCAATACGCATACATTTATGAGATGTATTTTAATGGCTAGGGCAGGATTCCATAACCTTGAAGTATTCTGTCATATTCAAGTGTGCTCAAGTTATTTTAATATTGCGTATCCTATGCAGATGGCATAAGTCAAAAGGATCCAAAACTGGAAATACAGGATATAGGAAACAAAAGTGTTACTATGCATTTACATGGTTAAAATGATGAGAATAAAGACTAGTTACTATAAAAGAAAAAAATATGTGAAGAAACTCATTTGGTCATTACTGCCTTTTTTCATCAGTAATTAGTGGCTTTTACAAGAACTGACCTTGATTATATGAGCAAAATATTTGCCGTTGAGATAATTATCAGTTTTAAGGAAAACTTCTCGTAATCTTGATTCTCCAACAGGGTTGTATTTGGCATTAAATTTGTCAAACCTTTAAAATAATAAAAATAATCACATTACAAGGATATTATAACAACACTTGTTCTTAGTCTGTGATTATCACCAAAAAAAGATGCTTAACATTCTAAAAAGTGGGGTTGCACACAATAATACACATTTTTTCAATATCATTACAGAAATGGGTATATAATACAGTATAAGCAAAATTTTTAAATACCCTCAATGAAGAGCACTACTGTACACCATGCCATATTGCTGAAAGTCTGCTTATATTGAAACACTGAAAAAATGTAAAACTCCTAATTAAAATAAAGTAACAACACGTACCTGTGAAAAGTGTGTCTATCGGCATGGACGTCTAGCATATCCACGGAGAGGTCGTATGCTGTGAGGTTCAGTGAGGCAAATACCTGAGCCAGACTCATTTTATTACCTTTTATACAACAAACAGTTTCATCAGGGTGTGTCTTTACAGCTTTCTTTATAAAGCGTAGCAAGTGCTTCTGGTTCATGCATGATGCGGCATGAATGTGAGTGTCAACCTGAATGTAAATTTCATGAGCTCTTCCTTTATCATTGAGATAAGCATAACCTACTCTAATTTTCAAGTATAAGAAAAATATGATCCCATTATATAAGGTATATGGCCATTTCATTTTATCTTGTAACATCCAATCATCAATACCACCAGGAATGAATAAACTTGGCTGAAGTCGATCTACTACTATTTACCTTTCTAATATTGTAGAAGTCTCGATGTGGGACAGCCTTTTGGGCTGCCAACTCTCTCATCTCATTTAAGAGGACATGCAGCTGAAACTTGGATGATAAGTACTGTAAGCGACGATAACAGAAAGACTTCACTGGTCCATTAGCAATAAGTGCACAAAGCAAATTCATATCTTGCACATAACGTGTCAGATTTGGATACCCATACTGTAGAGGTTCATTTTGTTGCAAAGCTTCTTCGCTGGAATACACCTACAAAACAAATATTATCATTACATATTACAGTGAACATCATACTGTACTTCATATTAAGCTTAGCATAGTTGCATAATATTTTGTAAATAACTGCTCCTACTTCTTTTATCTTCAGGACTGTGAAAAAAATTACACCTTGTTCCTTTAATGCGCGATTTTTTTATATGCAAAATTGCAATAATGCCCCAAAAAATAATAGTAAAAAACTCGGAATTCACGAATAACCCCCCCCCAAAAAAAAAAAAAAAAAAAAAAAAAAATATTTCAATAGATTATTGTGACACCAGGATGGACCAAAAAATGATAAAATAAAACAGCCTTTATCAGGCTGTAAAGAGAAACAGAGATGGAGAGTGTAATGACCTGTCAGATGTGAAGGGATTATAAAAGATGTGTAATGAATATCCAGCTCTCTGCTGGGTTTTAATATACCTCTGCATTACTCTCATGATGTCTATTCCAAAAATTCTCCTTAGATCTTATTATTATTATTATTATTATTATTATTTTTAACAATAATTTTCCTTTGATGATGATTGTGGAGATTATTATTAATATTATTATTATTATTAATATCATTATTATTACGAATTTGTAATTAAACCATTATTTTTACAATAAATAATGAAGTTTTGGTTGAATGAACAAGAGTTAATGAAAGATTCTCTCTCTCTCTCTCTCTCTCTCCCTCTCTCCAACATTCTATTCTACCCAATAGGGTGGGTGTATATATAATGTATAATGATGATGATCTTTTCTTATCGCAATCCTCTTTGTACTGGTGGAAGAAGCCTACGCGGATGCTTATTTACTATATTAAAAAGAAAATAATAATAATAATAATATAGTAAATAAGCGCCCGCGGAGGCTTCTTTCACCAGTACAAAGAGGATTACGATAAGAAAAGATCATCATCATTATGCATTATATATACACCCACCCTACCTCTGTCATATGTCTATCTAATCTACATTTGAAGGTGTCTAAGTAATACAATTCAGAATCTGAATTCCAGATCAAAACTTAGCACGAGGGTCTGCCCCTCTCTTTTTTCTCTCTTACTTTATTTAATTTTCGTGCTTTTCTCTCCAATTCCCTTATATCCTTAATCCCCTCCCTTTTTTTCCCCTCCTATCCCATCCCATTCTAAAAAAAAATAAAAAATAAAAAAAAAAGGTATTGGCATTTATTATCCTACTAGGAATACTCTACGGTATTACCAAGCCAATTTTCACCAATTTCCCTTCTGAATCTAAATTTATCAAGATTAAATCCATTACCCATTACGAGTTCTAGTTTGATCATGAATTTTTTAAACTTTATTAATATCACCCTTGTTAATCCCTTTAAACCATTTATACACCTCAATCATATCCCTCCTAACTCTGTGCCTCTCTAGAGAATGTAGATTAAGTTTTTTTAATCCGTCATATGGTAGATTTAGACATTGCAAAATTATTATTTTTTTCGTTTTTTAGTCTTGCTTTGGTTATTTATAATTCTTATTTTATCTTTGTATACATTTGCAGACAGAGGTTCGTTCCTTCTGCATCCTCCTCCTCTTCTACCACATAAGTTACTTGCTCACTGCCACCATGCATGTCCCAGTGTACTGTATAACTGTTGCCCACTGCATAATATAGTATAGTAATGTATGTTAATTTCTAGCTGTAAAGTGAATATGAATATCTTTTGTATACTCTTAAAATAGATACAGGGCTTTCTGCTTTGCTATGTAGTAATAAAATATGTTTTTTACTTATCTTATATCTTTGGCATGGTGTGTCTATGTAAGGTTTGGAACGTATCTATGCCCTTTATCATTGTTTCCTATGGAAAATAACTCGTTTTTTCATGCGATTTTCCATTTACCCGACCCCTCTGAGAACCTATCTAGGCGTTATTCTGAGAACTAGGTGTACTTGTGACATTCTCCTACACTCGTCATAAATTAATTAGTACAACTGTAATATAAAGTGTTAATAATAACTTGCATTAATATTTCTGTTATCACAAAAACTGATGAACTGTTACATCAACATACAGATTGTCATATGCACATAAAAACCTTAACTAATAATACAAGATGGCACTGCTATACAATGCTCGAAAAAACAAATTTTAAGAACATGATGAAGGCATTTTTAGAATCTACAGTAGTACAAACACTGCATGAGAGTCTCATTTACAAGCTGGTAATTATTGTCAGTCTTCATTTAGAAATACACAGTAATCTACACTAATCCAGCAAAACTTATAACTGTATACAGAAATGTAAAAAAAATGATTAAAGTTTAAAAATGTTTCACTCGTCCTACCTGAAATACACCATCCAGCATTTGAATATGATAACCACAATTCTCAGGAATGTCCGCTTTCCAAGGGCTTACTTCTTTGCGTGGAGGGTGGATGGGGTGGTCTGTGAAAATTATAAAATGTGTTTTTAAAAGACTGTACCTTACATTACTACAGCATGAAAGTGATATGCCCTTGTCCTGAAAAAGGAGCACTAATATTGCATATTTGTGTATACATATGGTAATGAAAAGCAACCAACAACAATTTTTTCTTGTCCTAAAATTCCTTTTACTAGCAAGTGAAACAGCCGGTGTAAATTTTTCTCCCAACTTTATACACCTAATTATTGCGTTTTGATAAAGCATCCACTGCAACATAAATAGTAATTCCTGTTATATACTATTCTGCTAAGCATTTGCATTCTTGGTTTGACCTATGATTCTGCTTGTGCTGCAAACTCCTCCATAGAATCTATAATTAAGAGAGTAATTTCAGATGTGGTGCAATTAGTAATAACTATAATATTGTTAATCATTATAAAATAACTGGTTGTCCAACACAGACCCACCATGAATCAAGACTCTTTCTCTGTGCTTTCCTTGTTCATTGTCCAAATCTTTTCCTCATGTAGTGTTCACACAGTTCAAATACAGATTTGTTTCTGTTCATGTCTCCTAAAGAAAAAATACCACAGCAGAAACGGCTATGCTTCTCCCAGTATTGGCATAAAAGGATAGGTCTAAATTTAGCTCAGGCTATCCATATTTCCTCAAGAGTTCCCTTGGGAACCATGTTTATAGAAAAAAAATCTCATTAAAGGCCAAGTATATATTGGTTATAATAATGAAACATGCATTACTATTTTGCTTTTATTTTAAATACGAAAATATCATATCCTACTGCAGCTAGAAGGGAAGCCACAAGTAAAGAATAAGAATCGAGGTAGAAAGGTATCTCCATAACTTGACATGCTAATACTATTTCAGTGTTAAGATAATTCCTGGAAGGGACTACCAATCCTATACTCCCTTAACAAATTAGTAATATCTTACAATATTTACAGGATATATGTGGATGGCATTCTTTCTCTCCCAACATCAAGATAATGAGGATATGATAACTGATGAGCTATCAGTGAGCAGTAGGTTTGATTCATGTCAGTGGCAGTTATATGCTTAATATGGGAATTCTTCTCTTCTTGATATTTTGAGGGGGACTGAGTGATCCCATACTTCTGAAAGCGAATTTGACAGAAGAATTACCTTCTGGCAGGGTCACCCATGAAGGTTAGCTCAAGGATGAGGGTCCACACTAAATATGATCTAACCCTCAAGTACTCAACATTGGACCAGGCGGACAAATGTTATTCCTAACTCAAGACTGTGAAGACCAATGAAGGCTTCAATAGATCCATTAGATACAATTGTCATGGTTTCCTTGCCACTGAAATCAGAAGATTGATTGGTGTAACAATGTGTTTATTGGAGTGAAACGTAGAATAAATATTAAAAAAAGACACATGCACAGGTGTCTTTGGTCTATGGACCAGCAAAAATCAGAGTAACGGCCATCATCCTCAATCTCAAGGGACTGCCATAGTGACATATGATAATGCGTTTGTTTAAATAGTGTCTATGCCTATAGAACAAGGGAGATCATTAAATGTGAAACCAAACTGCGTGTGAGGTTAAGATGAAAAAGGAAAATGAATAATGACACTCTGTAAAGCATGTCCATTCCCTGCTACTGAAGGTAAGTGAAAGGTTTCCTACTTCTTTAAGACCTTTATTTGTACTGGTGTGTCGTAAAGTAATTTCTACCCAAGAAGTGTAGCATATCATAGCCCTTGTGGTGTCAGAGGTAATCAAGTGGCGTGACCGATATTTCCAGTATGGGTTCAACCCATAGGCCTCTCACACCTCGGCGCCCATTACCGATAGGGGTCAGAAATGTCACAAAGTTTTGGGTCGTTCCCACGAGAGCCAAAGACCAATACCTACATGCATCTGTGAATATACACATATAGGCACTCCTTGTGTCCAATTGGCGCTCTTGTAGCCACGCCCCTAACACTACATGTAATGGGTGGTAACCCCCTTTTCTCTGGAAGCCTATTGGTGGAGGCTGCCCAAGCATACCACGCCCTACCATCTTGGTGAGACAAAAAAGTCAGCAGCAGTGAGAGAGTCAAGCAGTTAAAGTTTGTACAGGGCACGAATAAGATCTTAGATTTTACCTTAAGGGGAAGGGGGCATTGAGGCGTAAGTGTAAAGTTAATTCTCACTTGTGCATTTTAACCTCGCATGCTATAAATATAGTGTAGTGTATAACTATACGACATTGGTGGCAGCTTAGTACGATACCACGCCTAAATTACCGTGAAGAGACAACAATTATATGCCAGTGGAAACTTGTGCAATGAGAAAAAAAATTATGGATACAGAAGATTATAACGCCTCGGTGAAGGAAATGTCAGGAGAGTAAAAAAAACTCGCCGAATCCTCGAGTTAGAGGAAGAGTTACGATGCCTAAAAACCAGTGCCGATGCCACACCGTCGAGGAAAAGAAAATTGGTCGACGGTGACGCTGGCGATAAGGACAGCGAGACCGACGCTTCCAACTATGACGAACAGCCTGCCGCTCCGAACAGTAAAACAACGCAAGACGACTCTCAGCGGACGGAGGTAACACAGCAGGCTATGCCCCGCCCCCATGCCCTTGTTGCAAAGGCGCCTCGAGTCAAAGATTGTCCTTTATACTTTGATGGTGCATATGTGAAAGGCCTCAAACACCCACCCATATTCCCCGCAGCCGAGTTCCTCAAACATCTGGCTCTGCGGATGAGAAGCGCAAAGTGGACCGATGAGTACCGCATTAACGAAGTGACACAAAGATGCACCAGAATCGCATCCGACACAGTGGAAGAAGTTGAGTGGTCGCAGATTAAGAGTTGTGAAACTTTTAGGGAACGGATTATGAATTATTTCACGGTGCGACAGTCTGACGAAATGCTAATAAATAAAATACGGAATTGTGCTCGAAGACGTGAAGAAAGTTGAGTTGGTATACAAAGAGGATTGAATCCCTGACTAACTCGGTGAGTTAGCCCGTATATGCGTCACAGTATTGTGTGGGGCGCTCTGCGGAACACCTTTCTGTCTAGGTGCCATTTCTTGCTGAAATCTAACATGACAATTCCTGAAATAGTGAAGCAGCTATTGAACTGGTTCAAGAGTCATCCCGGGCATTGTCTCTCGGAAGAAGAAATCAAGTAGGAAAGGCTCCTAGATGTGACAGCGATCCCCATCGAGGCAATGGCGAACGACCGAGGACCGAGATCTCAAGACATGGATAGAGAGAGAAGCGGAAATTGAGACAGCCTGGGCCACAAATGGGAGCAGTGCGCTCAAATGGGGTGCTCAAGTGAGCTCTGCTTCAATTGCCTAGGATCCGGACATAGGGCAAGGGGATGCCCCTCCGAGAGAATGGTGCAAGATTCATTGCCGTTTAGGAAAAATAAAACGCAATATCCCAGACGACCCCGTTGGGAGATTCCCGAGGACCCAGCAACAAGAAGCCGTCATTACTCCAGAACCAGAGACAATGGACATCACCTAGGCAAGCCCCCGATACAGCTTAGTACTTGCAGTTTCTGTCTAGTAAGTAATAGGGTTTTATTGGTGAAAATTGTGGTCGGAGGACTCTGCCACTTTGCTTTGCTAGATACAGGCTCTTCTGTATCATTAATTAATTGATCGTAGTATAATTGCAGAACCCATTACTAAATTAGATACAACAGTAGTAATAACTACAGTGGGAGATAATACCCCGAATTTTGCTAGAATTATAGAGGTAGTGAAACAAGTGATCGCGTTTGAAGGGTACCCAACGAAATTTAGATGTGCCTTCCTTGTATTGCGTAAGTTAAGTACTGAGGGGCGAGAGTAGTAATTGGACATGGTGAAGATGGGAATAAATATTGTTAATAAACGAGGGAAGACTACTGTAACCGTAAATGAGAAGGAAGTAGTTGCATGTTCCGCTCGCGCTTCAGTGTCTATATGCCTTTTGAAGGAAGAGAAAGATACTTATATCGTAATGCATCGAGAGGAAATAATTGAGAGTGGTACTGCATGTGTTTTGGAAGCTATTACTTCACGGGTAGTCCTGGGCAGACAAGTCTGGTACATAGAATTCATAGGGGAATACACTGATTTCTTTCCTAGTAAACTGTTGATAATCCCCGACAGATCACGAAGGTTAAAAGCCATGTGCGTCAATATATCGCCGGTCCCGTTAACTATTCCTAGAAGCAAAAAAATGCCAAATTCGACAAAGTACGGCAGTGTTACAGTATTAATGTCGTTGGGGTCACCAAGGACTCGGAACATATCGCAAAATTGCAGGCGTTAGCGAGAGGGTTGAGAGCTGCTGAGCATTTTGCTTTCATGACTGAACTCATAGCTAAATATCATGATGTCTTTTCCTTAGATTCGGACCCCCTTGGGGAATGCACCCTTATGCTATTTGATATCAACACAGGAAATCATGCCCCCACATTTGTAAAACCCTCTCGCACCCCCATAGTATACGAAAGAAAATTAGAGGGAATGGTAGCTGATCTGAAGAAAAAGGGCATAAGTAGATTATCAAAAAGCCCTTGACATAGTCCAATTGTTGTAGTAAAAAAGAAAGATGGCAACCTTCGGCTGTGTGTAGCTTTTTGCAAACTACATTTTATTTTCGAAGGTGATAAATTCCCCCTCCCTGTAATTGAAGATGTACTGTGTCATGTCAGCGGCGCTAGGTATTTTACCACTCTCGACCTTCAGGTGGAGTACCATCAGGTAGTCTTAGAAGAGAGGAGTAAAACCAAGACTGCTTTTTCCGTGAATAATAAACTATATGAGTACAATCGTGTACCTTTTGGGTTAAAAAATTCCCCAGTCACTTCAGCAGACTTATGACGGCAGTACTCCTGGGCCTCATTGGTAATGCCGTGCTAGTATACCTAGATGACCTAGTAATAATTGGAAAGACCTTTGAAGAGCATGCTCAAAACCTTATTTTTGTCTTAGAAGCCCAGAGGCAGAATAACCTTCGTGTGAAACTAACTGTCATTTTTTTAAAGCGGAAGTAGAGTATCTAGGCCACAAATTGTCGTCAGCGAGTATGGAAGTGTTGCACGATAAAATAAATGCCATAGAAAATTTTGCAAGACCCAAAACTTGTAAGGATGTTAGATCTTTTCTCAGACTTTGCTCGTACTACCGTAAATTTATCAATAAATACGCGGACATTTCCCGGCCCATAGATAGACTTCAAAATGCACGTAAGGTCGCCAGGACACCCGAGCAAAAATCCGCTTTTGTAGCTGTAAAGAGCACCTAAATGTCTACCCAAGTATTCGCTTATCCTAAATTCGATCGAGAATTCTATGTCACGTGTGACGCCTCAGACATCGCGACTGGCGGAGTAGTATCGCAGATAGACGATGAGAGAAGGGACCGCCGTAATAGTTTCGCTTCAAGGGCTCTTACAGACACAGAGAGGCGACATGCGACAATCGAACGAGAGACACTTGCCAATGTGTTCGTGTTAGAGAAACATAAGTATATCCTCCTCGGATATCCGTTGATAATTCGTAGCGTTCATGTACCTTTGAAATACGTGTGTGCAAATCCACTAAATAATCAAAGACTTTCACGATGGTTGTTAAGACTTATGCAGTTCGATGTAAAGGGGTTTGAGTTTGTACCTGGAAAAAGGAATAAAGTAGCCAATGCTCTGAGCAGGGGAGTGCAAGAGGTCCCAACCCTAGGCATTACACGTTCGATGGGGAACGCAAGTCATAGAACCGTGGACACAAACAGTCATGCGACTACAGGGGCCGTCCGCGATTCCACGCACACACTCCTTCAGAGTGATGGGGAAAGTTTGCCACTACCATTCCAGCTTGGTCATAAAGGAGTGTGAGCTCACAAGAAGCGACAACAATAATGTCACACAGCCGTTTCCTGTATTCGAAAGAGACGAAGTCGATCCAGAAACTGAAGAGACAGGGGAGGAAACAGCGCACGCATGCATATCTTCCCGCAAAAGCTAGCCATCTGAAGTCCAGAAGATGAATATTGAGCTGCATTTTGGGTAGGAAAAGAAAGAGTGAAAAAATGGGTAATTAAATACCTAACCGATCGTAAGTATAGAAAAACAGGAAAAAAAGTATGAGTAAGCGGGAGGGGGTCATTTGTGGGTGGACTCATGAGGAGCTTGTAAGGAAGCAAGACGGGGATAAATTATGGGGGGAGGTGAAGAAACTCTTGCAGGGAGTGGCCGGCGAGGTCCCTTCTAGAATTTGACACCGGATCAATTTATTTGTAATAGAGGAAGGAATACTTTATAAAGTTTATAAGCAAAAAAACGGAGAAGAGGGATGCATGGCAGTACTTCCCGAGGAGTTCCACAGTCACGCCCTTTCCCTGTATCACACGAGTCCCACTGCCGGCCACATGGGGGTAGAGAAAATGTATTGGTTGCTGAGTACTCAGTTCTACTGGGAGGGGATGTACAAGGACGTTGCAACATATATTAAAGGATGTCATTTGCTTCAAAAGTCAACGTAGTACAGTCCCAGCTGCCCAAATATGGCCGAGGTGTAGTTTTGAGTGGGAGAGAGTCTATTGTGATTTAATAGGCCCCCTGCCCAGATCGTATGATGGCAACTCTGACATTTTCTTATAGATGAACGCACAAGATACACCTTCACCTACGCGATGAAAGATAAGAGCGCGGCCTCGGTAGCTGTTCCCCTACACCAATTCACATAAGTATTTGGATTTCCCAGGGAAGTAGTAACTGAAAACGGGCACGAATTCATGAACTAAGTTTTCGGAGACTTATGCGAACTGGCGCAAGTTGACCATGTTGCGGTCCAAGCCTATAGACCACAAGCTAACATGTTAGCAGAAAGAAGAAATGCCTCCATCATTACACTATTACGACAACTTGCTACCTCTGACCCCCAAGGATGGAATTTGTATCTGAAACAAGCGGAACAAGCTCTTAATTTCGAATATCATAAGCAATCAGTGACTCCCCTTATTTTCTTGTGTTTGGGGAAGACTCCAAGCTTCCTTGGGACACATTTGCCCCGCAAAACATGTTGCCGGTATACGATGTTGAGTCTTAGGACGTTTGTCATAATACAGCCAAAAAGACATACGATTTTACTGCGGCCATTCTAGACAAACAAAAAGAGAGGTATGCAAGGGATTATGATATAGGACATAGTACAAAGAGGCATGAAGCTAAGGTAGGTGATAGAGTCTATGTAAAACATGTCAAATGCCAGAATAAAATGTCCCCCTTTTATTTAGGCCCATACCTAGTACTAGAGATAACGCATGATAACATAAAATTTAGAATTTACGCAATGATAAAGTTTGCCACTACCATTCCAGCTTGGTCATAAAGAAGGAGTGTGAGCTCACAAGAAGCGACAACAAAAATGTCACACAGCACGAATAAGATCTTAGATTTTACCTTACGTGGAAGGGGGTATTGGGGCGTAAAATAAGTGTATAACTAAATAAACTAAGTGTAAATTTAATTCTCGCTTGTCCATTTTACCCTCGCACACTATAATTCCAGTGTAGTATATAACTATACGACAGGTGGAGACTTCATATGCACAATGCTGGACTTTCATTTTGTTCCATGTTTGAACCCCAGGCAGGGGAAATCATATGTTTCCTTCCTTCTTACTCATGAAATTGTTCAACTTGTATATACTTATAGCCATGCAGCGCTCAACATCTGATTTACATTCTATACTTAGGCGAGTAGGATGCTAGCCAAACATCACATATATATATATATATATATATATATATATATATATATATATATATATATATATATATATATATATATATATATATATATATATATCTAAGCCATTTTTCCCCTTATAGGGGGAGTGACTGAGTCAAGGCAAACTGCTCTGACTCTTTGGGGAGAGAAAATACAGAGGAGGGGATTTCAAGTTCCCTCGCTCCGCCCCATTTAGTCAACTCTTACGAAACACATGGGGAACACGGATGAAATATTCTACCCCCTCCCTCAGGGTATGAAAAAAAAATTACAAAAATAAAAACATGTGGGACTTTTATGACATACGATACCGCTCTCACATACAGTTTAAAAGAAATCAGATAAAAAAATTAATACATGTTTGAATTATTGAAAATGATTGCCAAGCCTTAGAAAAGTAATGCAAACTATTACCTTACGAAGATAATGTACGTATTTGAACAAAATAAAGATGTGTTACATTCATGATATTATCTGGATATATATATATATATATATATATATATATATATATATATATATATATATATATATAATATATATATATATATATATATATATATATATATATATATATATTATATACAGTGTTCCCTCGCTTATCGCGGGGGTTCGGTTCCAGGACCCGACGCGATTGGTGAAAACAGTGAAGTAGGAACACCATATTAAAAAGTTTTTTTCTTTTTTTTAATGATTGTGACCCCAGGACGGGCCAAATAATAATAAAATAAAGCAGCCTTTATCGGGCCTGGGCATGAAGAATACATAAAGTAAAGAGAAACAGATTTTGAGATTGTAATGACCTGTCAGGTGTGAAGGGATTATAAAAGATGTGTAATGAATATCCAATTCTCTACTGAGTTTTGATATATCTCTAATATACTTTCATGATGTCTATTCCAAAATTTCTCCTTAGATCTTATTATTATTATTATTATTATTATTATTATTGTTATCATTATTATTATTGGCATCAATAATTTTCCTTTAATGATGATTGTGGAGATTATTATGATAATTATTATTATTATTATTATTACAAATTTGTCATTAAACCATTATTTTTACAATAAATAATGTAGTTTTGGTTGAATGAACAAGAGTTAATAAAAGATTTCTCTCTCTCTCTCTCTCTTTCTCAAACAGCAAACAAACTTTTGATATAACATCGTCAGGGAAATAGCATGAAGAGAATATATATGTTTCATTTAAGTTTCCCATGAATACAGTATGATATACATTTCCTTTGAACGTATTGTATAAGTTTTCTTTTTCTCTCACCTGACACTATTTATGTTAAGATTTCGTGCAAATAGATAGAATAATGTCTAGAACCAAGGAATATTAATAATAATATAATTTTGAAAATTAGATAAACC
>JAXCGZ010011855.1:0-7500 GCA_037179515.1 Halocaridina rubra
TTCTATTTAACTTCAATATAATTTTTCAATATAACCAACTGTATATAAAAAAAAATAAATAAAGTCATTATCTCGACAAATACAAATATAGCTGTGCATTCAAGTGTGAATAAAATCGTATTTATATATATGTGCTTGGTATTTTTTTTAAATTCAATATATTTATTCAAGAAAACCAAATACTTTATATAATAAAATAGATAAATAAAGCCATTAACTTGATAAATACGAAAACCGCTGTGAATTTGAGCATAAATAAAATTGTATTTATATCTATGTGTTTGGTATTTTTTCTTTTGAAATTCAATATAACTTTTCAATAGTGTATAAACATATACTTTATATTAAAAAATAAATAAAGACATTACCTTGATAAATACAATTACAGAACAGCTGCGTTTGCTACTTTTAAATTATATGGAGCCTTTGTAACGCTGCCACAGTTGCAATTGTATTCATATTTATTTTGAATATCGTATTTACAGTTATGCATTTGGTATTTTTCTTTTTAAATTTAATATAATCCTTCAATATAATCAGATGTGTAAGTAATAAATAATTAAAGCCATTAACTTTATAAATATGAATACAGCAGTGCCATTACCTAGGTACTCATGTTTTTCGAATAAAATCGTATTTACAGCTGTTTTTTTTAATTCAATATATTCCTTCAATATAACCATATATTTAAAAAATAAATAAATAAATATGAATAGAGCAATGCTGCCGCTCTCACAAACTCTTTCGGCGCGTGACTTGAATTTACCGCACCAGCCAGGTAGGTCCAAACTTAATTTATTGATTATATTTTGGCTTTTGTTGCAAAATAGGAATGCCATAATTCGAAACGACTTTATATGAAGACTCCCTGCATATATATATATATATATATATATATATATATATATATATATATATATATATATATATATATATATATATATATATATATATATATACACACCTAGTTCTCAGAATAACGACTAGATAGGTTCTCAGAAGTGTTGGGTAAATGGAAAATCGCGTGAAAAAACGAGGTATTTTCCATAGGAAACAATGATAAAGGGCATAGATACATTCCAAACCTTACATAGACACACCATGCAAAAGATATAAGATAAGTAAAAAACATATTTTATTACTACATAGCAAAGCAGAAAGCCCTGTATCTATTTTTAAGAGTATACAAAAGATATTCATATTCACTTTACAGCTAGAAATTAACATACATTACTATACTTTACTCTATTCTGCAGTGGGCAACAGTTATACAGTACACTGGGACATGCATGGTGGCAGTGAGCAAGTAAATTATGTGGTAGAAGAGGAGGAGGATGCAGGAGAACGAGTCTCTATCTGCAAATGTATATAAAGATAAAATAAGAATTATAAATAACCAAAGCAAGACTAAAAAACGAAAAAAAAAAAATTATGAAATGCCTAAATCTACCATATGACAGATTAAAAAAACTTAATCTACATTCTCTAGAGAGGCACAGAGTTAGGGGGGATATGACTGAGGTGTATAAATGGTTTAAAGGGATTAACAAGGGTGATATTAATAAAGTTTTAAAAATTCATGATCAAACCAGAACTCCTAATGGGTAATGGATTTAATCTTGATAAATTTAGGTTCAAAAGGGAAATTGGTGAAAATTGGCTTGGTAATACCGTAGAGTATTCCTAGTAGGATAATAAATGCCAATGCCTTAGACACCTTCAAATGTAGATTAGATAGACATATGACAGAGGTAGGGTGGGTATGAATAGGTTAGTGTTTATTAGAAAAATCATTAAAACAAAAATAGAATAAATAAGTAGCGTACAATAAAATAGGTTTGACATGCTGAAAATATCATTCAAAAATGGAACTGCCTCGTGTGTGCCAGTAGGCATGTTGCAGTGTCCCCTATTCTTATGTTCTTAATATTTTCAAAACACGTGTTTTGCATCCTCCTTCCATTTTCAAATTTGTATCTGGTTTCTGAATGACAAATTTGTTAATAAAATGTATCCAATTACTCTCTCTCTCTCTCTCTCTCTCTCTCTCTCTCTCTCTCTCTCTCTCTCTCTCTCTCTCTCTCTCTCTCTCTCTCTCTCTCTCTCTCTCTCTCTCTCTCTCATATTTCTTTACAAATAACAATTAAAACTTAGGTTTATTACCTTTGAAATGAGCACTGTAATGAACTTGATTAAGACTAAAGCAATAATTGTATTTACATTACAAGATGAATAATTTCTACCTAATTCCTGTTTAAGAGAGACATTACAAAGGATTCGTGGAAAGGAAATTAATTTAACGGTTTTTTAACTCATTAACGTTTTTATTAAAAGTGCATTATTATATTTATCATTTGCTGCCCCAAACGACTCAACAGCTTGTAAAGTAACTGATGTATGCGTTGTTTGTAAGACTATTTTCCTTTTAATATAAATATATTCTATATAATGTAAGTGAAATGAAACGAGAGAGAGAGAGAGAGAGAGAGAGAGAGAGAGAGAGAGAGAGAGAGAGAGAGAGAGAGAGAGAGAGAGAGAGAGAGAGAGAGAGAGAGAGAGAGAGAGAGAGAGAGAGAGAGAGAATCTTTAATTAACTCATGTTCAACCAAAACTACATTATTTATTGTAAAAATAATGGCTTAATTACAAATTCGTAATAATAATAATAATAATAATAATAATAATAATAATAATAATAATAATAATAATAATAATAATAATCTCCACAATCATCATCAAAGGAAAATTATTGTTAATAATAATAATAATAATAATAATAATAATAATAATAATAATAATAATAATAATAAGATCTAAGGAGAAATTTTGGAATAGACATCATGAGAGTAATGCAGAGGTAAATTAAAGCCCAGCAGAGAGCTGGATATTCATTACACATCTTTTATAATCCCTTCACATCTGACGGGTCATTACACTCTCCATCTGTTTCTCTTTACAGCCTGATAAAGGCTGTTTTATTTTATCATTATTTGGTCCATCCTGGTGTCACAATAATTTTTTTTTCTTTCTTTTTTTTTGGGGGGGGCGTTATTCGCGAATTCAGAATTTTTTACTACTATTTTTGGGGGGCGTTATTGCAATTTCGTGGATAAAAAAATCGCAGATAAAAGGAACAAGGTGTATATATATATATATATATATATATATATATATATATATATATATATATATATATATATATATATATATATATATATATATATATATATACAGTGGACCCTCGCCCAACGAATTTAATCCGTTCCTAAACCCTGTTCATGGGGTGGTTTGTTCGTGAGGTGAGACAATTTTCCCATGGAAATACATGTGATTTCAATTAATCCATACCTCATCATCATAAATATACATTTTATAAAAACATTTTAAAGTGCATAAAAATGAAAAACACCCTGTATTACACAAGTTAAAGGAAAATTACGTTAATAATAAAAAGGAATTCTACTCTACTAAAATAAATCATGGTACAGTACTGTATTTACCTGTATGGTTGATTATTGCTGGCACACATGGATGGTGGTGGAGGAGGAGGCAGACTACTTTTTTTTGAAGAGTCCCTTTCCATAAAAACGTTAGGAAACTCTTCATATAAAGGTATTATATCAGGTGCTTTCTCTCTATTTTCTCTTTTGGAAGGTGGTTCTCTGGCTAGTGGCACAAGAAAACGATCCAGAGACATTTGTCTTTTTGTTTGCTGAAAAATTTTCCTAAAATAACACATCACACTTGCATTCACCATGTTCACTACTCTGTTGCTCACAGTTCTGTCTGGGTGATGATCCTCAGTGAAAGCCTACACCTCATTCCATTTGCAGAAAATGTCTTTAAATTTTTCACTGGACACCTTTAAACTCTCATCCCCCTCCTCCAATAACTACTCCTCTTGGATAGTCTTCACCGGTTCACGTTGTAACTCAATCAATTCTTCGGTAGTGAGTTCTTGTTTGTGGTCCTCCACTAGCTCTGCCACATCCTCCTCATTGCCCTACAGATTCATTCTTTTGCCCGTGGCCACAATTTCATTCACATCCAAAGTCTCCTCCAGGCAGAGTACAACGTGCAATATGAGACCTCCTCCTATGCCTAGTCAGTGAGGCCAATGCAGTGGAGGATATTAAAGTGGTCTTTCCAGAATTCATGAAGGGTTAAATCTGTGTCATTGGTAACCTGGAAACACCTGGTAAAAAGACCCTGCATATACAGCTTCTTAAAATTGGAAATTACCTGCTGTTCCATAGGCTGAGGGAGAGGAGTGGTGTTAGGAGGCAGAAATTTGACTTTTATAAATTTGTATTGTAGAGCAAAGTTTTCTTCCAAACCTGGATGATGGGCAGGACTATTATCCATTACGAGGAGACACTTATGGAGCAAACCTATTTCCTCAAGATGTCTCTTCACAGCTGGCATAAATACTTCAAGCAACCACTCTATGAATAAAATCCGTGCGACTCAAGCTTTTGGAATTAACATCCACATTACCAGTCGGCTAGCCTTCAATATGTCATTGCATTTAACAATGCGAGGGTTTTCAGAGTGGTAAACTAAAAGGGGCTTAATCTTACAGCCCCCACTAGCATTAGTACACAATAAAAGTGTAAGCATGTCTTTCATTGGTTTGTGGTCTGGCAGTGACTTCTCCTGTTGGGTTATATAGGTCCTTATAGACATTTTCTTCCAAAACAGTTCTGTTTCATCACATTTAAAAACTTGTTGTGGGAAGTTAACTTCACTTTCGATAAATTTGGCAAATTCCTAGATGTACACATCCGCTACCTTTTGGTCAGAACTAGCCTCCTTTCCATGCCTAACAATGCAATGAATCTCAGTTCGTCGACAAAATTTTTCAAACCAGCCTCTGCTGCCTTTAAATTCGTCAATTTTAGCACCACTATAACTCGGTGTGTTCGCTACTAAATCGTGGTGTACTTGCAAAGCCTTAGCGCATATTATGGCCTCACTAACACTATCTCCAACCAGCTATTTTTCATTTTTCCAAACCAATAATAACTTTCCTACCTCTTCTATCAACTCTGACCTATTCTTTGTTAATATAGTCACTCCTTTAGCCATGTCAGCCGCATTATAGATCTCTTTATTCTTTAAAATAATACAGATGGTCGATTTTGCCATGTTATACTGCAGAGAGCAACCAGGCGAGCGGGAACGTGGTTGCCTGGCCAGTTGTGCATGTATATGAGTGTTCGAGACTCAAGTGTGTATTTGGGGGGCCATGCAAAATTTGTTTGTTCGTGGGATGGGAGCACTAATGTGGGTATATATATATATATATATATATATATATATATATATATATATATATATATATATATATATATATATATATATATATATATATATATATATATATATAGGGTTCCCGTAGTTCGTCACTTAGGGAGGCTGTATTCCGTATATTGCCCAGCCTTTGAGGGTTAAAAAAGAAATGCACTACATGTACCTGACAACTCTGATGTTTGGCATACAAATGCAGCAGGCTAGGGAGTAGCTAATGGTGAAAGACGATGGAAGAGACGACGAGCTCGATTAGGCAAAGGAGGTTGATGGTTTGGCTGGATCATTAGGCCATGATCTCTTAGAGAATTATTTTATTTTTGTTTGTATTCTTTTTGCATGTTTCTAGTACAGAATATCAGCACTTGCAGCCTCACCTTGAAGTTTAATATTTTTAAGGCCATGACATTTCTGTAAATGATGGAACCATCCAGGTGTAGCTTTAAAGGGTTTCTTCTCTTCTTTCCTCAATTCCCCCTCCAACATCTCCTTAAGAGTTCATAGCCTTGGCGCCTTCTACTGTACAATGGCTATGGTCATAGGAGTGCTATGGGCTAACTTAAAGTAAAGGCAAAACAATGGAATATTACAAAGAAAGAACAACAAGCAAACTACGAATAGAGCACAAAATGAACTACATAGCATGGGCACCAATGCAGAACCAAGAGCAACAACACTGTCGCCCTGGCGAGCGGGAACGTTGTGGCCCGGCCAGTTGTGCATGTGTATGCGTATTCGGGTCTCAAGTGTTTATTCAGGGGGGGGGGGGACATGCAAAATTTGCTCATACACAGTGTTCGTGGGGCGATTTGTTCGTGGGGGCGGGGGCACTACTGTATATATATATATATATATATATATATATATATATATATATATATATATATATATATATATATATATATATATATATATATATATATATAATATGTATACAGTGCTCCCTTGTTTATCACAGGGGTTCAGTTCCGGGACCGGCCGCGATAGGGGAAAACCCACGAAGTAGGAGGACCATACTAAAAAAAAAAAAAAAATTTTTTTTTAATTATTGTGACACCAGGACGGGCCAAAAAATAATAAAATAAAACAGCCTTTATTGGGCACAAAGAATACAGAAAGTAAAGAGTAACAGAGATGGAGAGTGTAATGACCTGTCAGATGTGAAGGGATTATAAAAGATGTGTAATGAATATCCAATTCTCTGCTGGGATTTAATATACCTCTGCATTTATGTATGGTTGTGGAACGAATATATGCCTATTATCATTGCTTCTTATGGTAAATGACTGGTTACATTACGTGAATTTTACATTACACATCACTTCTGACAACCTATCCTCGAGTGGTTCCAAGAGGTGAGAGTGTAATATATATATATATATATATATATATATATATATATATATATATATATATATATATATATATATATATATATATATATATATATATACACCTTGTTCTCAAAATAACGCCTAGATAGGTTCTCAGAAGTGTCGTGTAAATGGAAAATCGCATGAAAAAAACGAATTATTTTCCATAGGAAACAATGATAAAGGGCATAGATACGTTCCAAACCTTACATAGACACACCATGCCAAAGATATAAGATAAGTAAAAAATATATTTTATTACTACATAGCAAAGCAGAAAGCCCTGTATCTATTTTTAAGAGTATACAAAAGATATCATATTCACTCTACAGCTAGAAATTAACATACATTACTATACTTTACTTTATTATGCAGTGGGCAACAGTTATACAGTACACTGGGACATGCATGGTGGCAGTGAGCAAGTAACTTATGTGGTAGAAGAGAAGGAGGATGCAGGAGAACGAACCTCTATCTGCAAATGTATATAAAGATAAAATAAGAATTATAAATAACCAAAGCAAGACTAAAAAACGAAAAAAAAAATAATTATGCAATGCCTAAATCTACCATATGACAGATTAAAAAAACTTAATCTACATTCTCTAGAGAGGCACAGAGTTAGGGGGGATATGATTGAGGTGTATAAATGGTTTAAAGGAAGTAACAAGGGTGATATTAATAAAGTTTAAAATATTCATGATCAAACCAGAACTCCTAATGGGTAATGGATTTAATCTTGATAAATTTAGGTTCAGAAGGGAAATTGGTGAAAACTGGCTTGGTAATACCGTAGAGTATTCCTGGTAGGATAATA
>JAXCGZ010011855.1:10000-58957 GCA_037179515.1 Halocaridina rubra
AGAATCTGAATTCCAGATCAAAACTTAGCACGAGGGTCTGCCCCTCTCTCTTTTCTCTTTTACTTTATTTAATTTTCGTGCTTTTCCCTCCAATTCCCTTATATCCTTAATCCCCTTCCTTTTTTCCCCTCCTATCCTATCCTTTATATATATATATATATATATATATATATATATATATATATATATATATATATATATATATATATATATATATATATATATATATATATATATATATATATATATATATATATATATATATATATATATATATATATATATATATATATATATATATATAAAGGCATTGGCATTTATTATCCTACTAGGAATACTCTACGGTATTACCAAGCCAATTTTCACCAATTTCCCTTCTGAACCTAAATTTATCAAGATTAAATCCATTACCCATTACGAGTTCTGGTTTGATCAAGAATTTTTTAAACTTTATTAATATCACCCTTGTTAATCCCTTTAAACCATTTATACACCTCAATCATATCCCCCCTAAGTCTGTACCTCTCTAGAGAATGTAGATTAAGTTTTTTTAATCTGTCATATGGTAGCATTTTTTTTTCGTTTTTTAGTCTTGCTTTGGTTATTTATAATTCTTATTTTATCTTTGTATACATTTGCAGATAGAGGTTCGTTCTCCTGCATCCTCCTTCTCTTCTACCACCTAAGTTACTTGCTCACTGCCACCATGCATATCCCAGTGTACTGTATAACTGTTGCCCACTGCATAATAGAGTAAAGTATAGCAATGTATGTTAATTTCTAGCTGTAAAGTGAATATGAATATCTTTTGTATACTCTTAAAAATAGATACAGGGCTTTCTGCTTTGCTATGTAGTAATAAAATATGTTTTTTACTTATCTTATATCTTTGGCATGGTGTGTCTATGTAAGGTTTGGAACGTATCTATGCCCTTTATCATTGTTTTCTATGGAAAATAACTCGTTTTTTCACGCGATTTTCCATTTACCCGACCATTCTGAGAACCTATCTAGGCGTTATTCTGAGAACTAGGTGTTATATATATATATATATATATATATATATATATATATATATATATATATATATATATATATATATATATATACAGTAATCCCTCGCTATATTGCAGTTCACCTTCCGCGGATTAAGTGCATCGCGAGTTTTTATGGCGAGCATATGAATTTTATATTGCAGATTTACTGGGTATATCACGGGAATCCAGGATATGTGGAAATATTAAAATTTCCAGTATTTTCATTATTTTATTGATAAAAAAAAATAGTAAAATACATAAATTTAAACATGTAACTCAAAGTATTGCACAATATAAAATACGATACCGGTACGATATGTGCTGCGTAGATATCTGCGTCTTGGAAAGCACAAAGGGTCGCACCTACATGAGATAGTACATGGGATGATATTAGCTGATGGGTGGGAGACAACAAATCACAGAATTGTTCTGTATTTGGGGTTTGATTGGCTTTTTGATTGAAGCTTGATTCTCCCAGCATCTTCCATTGTCTCGCCTCACCTATTCAGAGCCATAAAGCTGTCATCTGCTGTGCAGTATGTAAACATCATCATCACCCTTATCGTCATCATTACTGTACCCCTCTCTGCTCTCACATGTTAGTCTCTTAAAGTTACTGTAGTATCATTATTGTTGCCATAAATATAATGTGTTATCATTATAGGTATTATTTTTGAACAGTACGAATAGGTTATTCACGGTAAACCTACCTATCACGCTCATATAGCTTTATGCTTGCGCATTGTTAGTTATGGTATACTTACCTGTCACACTCATATAACTTTACGCTTGCGCACTGTTATTAATAAAGTAAAGGGTGAGTTGTTAACAGTGCAGAGAGGGTTTATAAAGGTAAAAATAAATTTAATATAATAAATATGGTGCTGCTACTTCACGGATTTTCACCTATCGCGGGTGGTCCAGGAATGTTACACCCCCGATAAACGAGGGATTACTGTATATATATATATATATATATATATATATATATATATATATATATATATATATATATATATATATATATATATATATATATATATATATAGTTCTTGCAATAACGTGAAGATAGGTTCTCAGAAGTGCCGCGAATTGCAATAATCGTGTAATGTAACGAGTAATATTCCATAAGAAACAAGATAATGGGCATAGATACGCTTCACAACCGTATATAGACACACTATACTAAAGATATAAGATAAGTAAAACATATTTTATAAGTACATAATAAAGCAGAAAGACCTGTAGTTATTTATATTAACATGCAAATAGCGTACACTATAAAAGATATACAGATTTACTGTACAGTAAACAAATTAATGCACTCCATTATGCGGTGAGCAACAGGCATACACTGGAACAAGCATGGTGGCGGTGAGCATGAAGATGAAGGAGAACGAACCTCTATCTGCAAACGTCTTTGCTCTAGCACGCTTTTTCCCTGACGAAATTATATCGAAAGTTTGTTTGCTGTTTGTTCTTAATGCTTTTTTCCCATTCTCTTCATAATATCCGATCGCATTAAGCGGTAGAAGAGGAGGAGGATGCGGGAGAACGAACCTCTATCTGCAACGTTTCGCCACCTCCATAACAGCTGATGCACCCTCGCACGCTATTTCCCTGACGATATTATATCGCAAGTTTCTTTGCGGTTTGTTCTTAATGCTTTTTTTCAATTCGCTTTATAATATCCGATCGCTTTAAGCGGTAGAAGAGGAGGAGGATGCAGGAGAACGAATCTCTATTTGCAAATGTTTTGCCCCCTCCGTATCAGCTGGTGAACCCTCGCACGCTATTTCCCTGACTATATTATATCGCAAGTTTGTTTGCTGTTTGTTCTTAATGCTTTATTTCCATTCTCAAGATCCGATCGCATTAAGCAGTAGAAGAGGAGGAGCATGGCGGAAAAGTGCCTCCAAGGCAGTTGATTATTTACTAAAATGAATATTTTTTTCAAATTTTTATGCATGGGCGTTAATCGTGTATTTCTTATTTTTTTACTATTATATTTTAGGAGCTTTATTCAAATTTCGCAGATTATAAATACAAGTAAGAAGCGAACTAGGTGTATATATATATATATATATATATATATATATATATATATATATATATATATATATATATATATATATATATATATATATATATATATATATATATATATATATATATATATATATATGATATATATATATATATATATATATATATATATATATATATATATATATATATATATATATGGGGTTCCCGTAGCTCATCACTATATATATATATATATATATATATATATATATATATATATATATATATATATATATATATATATATATATATATATATATATATATATATATATATATATGGGGTTCCCGTAGTTCATCACTTAGGGAGGCTGTATTCCGTAGATTGCTCAGCCTTTGAGGGTTAAAGGAGAAATCACTACAATCCCCATCTTCCTCTCTTCTTCATGCCTTTGCTGATGAGTCTACCCTTCACTTTTTCCCTTTTTCTGGCTTTTCTTCACAACCTTCATCTGCTACTCGCAATCAGTCTTATATCACTCTTTCTTCTACTCTCAACTCCGATTTGCAGAGGGTATCTGAGTGGAGCACTCAAAATTTAGTTAAATTCAATGCCTCCAAGACAGTTTCTGGCTATCTCTTTATTTTCTTCTCCTCCTGATACCCCTATTGTCTTCGAAACTAACAAAATTTACTCTCCTAATTCTAGGGGTATCAGGAAGCTGCAAACAATGGCTATAATAGGTGGAAATGTCTTGGAAGGGATAAAAACTTATTTAGAAGGAAGGGAACAGAGGGTTAGAGTAAGACACTCAGTGTCTGAATGGAGAAGAGTTAGTAGTGGAGTTCCACAGGGTTCAGTTTTAGAGCCACTTTTGTTCCTTGTATATGTAAATGACCTACCAGAGTCTGTAAATTCATTCATGAATATGTTTGCAGATGATGCAAAGATTGTGAAGAAAGTAGGAAACGAGAACAATGGTAGAGAACTTCAGGAAGATCTAAATAATCTGCATGAGTGGTCAGAAAAGTGGCTGATGAAATTCAATACTTCAAAATGTAAGGCAATAAGAATGGATACAAGAGCAAGAAGGCCCAAGCTTGACTACTCGGTGGCTGGAGTACAACTTCAAGAGACAGAAAATAAGAGAGATCTAGGAGTAAACATACTGGCATATTTGTCTCCAGAAATACATATAAATGGCATAGTAAGGGCAGCATATGCATTCTTATCAAATGTAAGGGTAGCCTTCAGGCACATGGACAAGGAAATGTTCAGAAATATTTATGTAACCTATGTAAGGCCAAAACTCGAATATGCAGCCCCCTTTTGGAATCCGCACTTGAAAAAGCACATATTAAATGTATGTAATTGTGTCTTTCGCACCTTCAGTCACATTGTACCTGTTGCATAATAAAGTTGTGTTGTTTTATCACGAGTACATTTCATCCACATCTACAATGAAGCAGTGATGGAACTTACACCCTCACAAGGGGGCACTTTACTGGGACTGGTCATATCGGAATCTCCATTACAAGGTTACATGTATTTTACACATATGCCCCAAGGACTAGGCTCAAGTCTCAAGTTAGACAGACAGACAGTATATTAGCCCGGAATGGAAGTGGATCTGCAGCACCACAGATCTATCGGCATCTCCTACGACATTTATGCACCCTCCTCTCAGCTCAAGGCTCTAATTACTGCCCTGTCTCCTGAATACCCCTTCCAACAGATGGTGATGGATCACTCCCAGCTTGGAAGACACACGTAACTGGTGTATACAGATAGATTCACGGCTTGGCTGGAGATAGCACACTTCCCCAGAGGCATCTCCTCTAGTAAAATCATTGCCAAGCTACGTGGATTCTTCACACGGTGGGGGCACTGGAGCGGTTTTCAATGGACAGCGGAAAAAACCTGGGGAGTGAGAAAATGTTACCTTTTCTCAAAAGATGGGGGGGTTTCAGTATGCTTATCATCCACCAAGGTCGCCGTCAAGTCGGCTAACAGGAGTCTTTGCTTGAACACGGGTGCTAATGGTAGCTTGGACACAGACAAGGCATCGCAGCCTATACTCCAGTACTTAACAACACCCCTGCGAGACATGTGCAAGTCCCCTTTACAGCTGACAATGGGAAGACATCTAAGAAATGGCATACTGACAGCAAGGCAAGACTATAGTCAGTAGGTACTGGCACTGCGCCATCCATCAGCGTGAACTCTGAATGGCCTTTTCTGGAGACATGCCTACATTCCTCCTGGAAATAGTCATATGCCAAATAGAGCCTCTGCCTATGGGCTCTCACCTCAGGATACAGGATCCCTTCTCAAAACTGTGGGACAGAAGCATGCCCACATCAACAATATACCGTCAGGCTAGATGGCAGGGTATTCTTAAGAAATAGCAAACACTTACGACAGGTCAGGGCGGCACCCCCATCACACTCCTGTCATTCCGTGCAGGTGAAAATCATCCAGATGTCGCTCACTAACTCTTTCAAACACACACCTCCTACCCCACAGCAACAGGGTACCAGACTCAAACAGCCACCGAAAGCTCCCCACTGCCTTAGAAATTATGTGCGATCTGTAATATATGTCACTTGTCTCTAGTACTTATAAATTAAGATTCTGTGTACTGCTTATTATGTTTACTGCCACTGATATTTTTATCATTTATATATCTCAAGATTACCATATTTACAAAAATATACAATCTTGATGGGATATGTTGGGTTATTAATTCATTACCAGTGCAATACTTTTTGCCAAATGTATGTCATTGTGTCTTTCGCACCTTCTCTGTCCCAGTCATGTTTCACCTGTCGCATTATAAACTTGTGTTCCTTTATCGCAAGTATCACTCATCCATAGCCACCAATCTTCTAAAGAAATTCCTTGTAAAGATGTTCTAGTTATTCTATGAAGAACTCATTCTTGTGATCTTTCACTAACTCCTCTACATCATCATTAACTACCAAACCCAGGTTTTTGCAGACATAATTTCATTGAAAACAGCCTAAAATTCAAAGCCTTCAAAGTCCCTGTCTACTACACCGTCTAGCCACACTTTTCCCTATACTAGGTTCAGGCTATTGTCAGTCATTCGCTGCCAGACAGTGTCAATGAGATTAATGCAATGGAGGATGTGGAAGAGGTATTTTAAGAAGCCAATTAGTTTTAAATCAGTCAAGAGGTCACTTCAAAGCATTTTGAAATAAGGTTTCAGTATACAAATGTTTTAAAGTTGAAAATGACCTGCTGATCCATGGGCTGGATTAGAGGAGTCGTGATAGGTGGCTGGAACTTCATTACAGTGATCAAATCAAACTTTACCAGAACTCGTCCATCAAGCCTGAAGGATGAGCAGAAGCATTATCCATCACAAGAAGGTGCTTTAGTGGCACATAATTTTCAAACAGGTATATTTGCACACTTGGGCCGAATACCTCGTAAATCCACTCGATAAAAAAATTTTAAAAGTTCAAATGCCACTGCCAATGGATTCTTATGGTCTTCCACATTCTATTCTCTTACCCTTCCTTCCTGGTGGTCCTTTAGGGGCTAAAAGCAGGCACGCAGTGCCATCACCTCTACCTTCTTCACCCCTATCTCAGCTTTCCTCTTCCTCTCAACATGGCATTTAAAAAAAAAAAATTTTGATCGAAACTAATAACCCTGAGCAGAGCACCTATGTTCACTCTTGTCTTTACAGATCCAAACAATCCCACCTGCAGGCCAGAAGAAAAGGCCTGGCCACCTACATGGGTGGATATCGACACACTCCACATTTTATGAAAATATTAAGATACCATCTAATCAAATAAATGCAAAAATAAAGATCTCTGAATAAGCTATCCATCAGGCACTGAAATGTAGCTGGGACATTTCTATGGCTGTAAGGCATATACAAGTCTTTTCAACATCTGATGGAATCATTGGAATCTTATAATAACCTTTTGACATACCAATCTTAATAAGTACATTTTTCTTGTAAAGTTTCAATGATGCAGTATTGATATGACGAAAAGGATATTTGTTGGGATTGGTCAAATTATTCAATTGCCTGAAGTCTCCACTAATCCTCCATACACCAGCTTTCTTTGGAAATAAATGGATGAGTGAAGCTCACTATGATTTCAAATGCTGTACAATGCCAATATCTAAAAACTTCTTAAATATCTCCTTAGCAGCAGTAAATTCATCTGAGGGCAAAGGGCAACATTTATGAATTGTTGGAGAAGAACTTGCTGCATTAATATAGCAATAAACATTAGAAGTATTAGGAGCAACTACTCTTGAGGAATTGGACTACAAAACAATACAGAAATTCTCTAACACATAATCAAAAATTGATTTACATTCTTGATGATAAATGAGACATTACAAGATAAAACATCCCATTTTACAAAGCACTGTGTAAGATTATTATCTAAACAATAATTCTTAAAATCAACTAGTAGCTCAAAGTTGCAAAGGATATCATTTCCCAATTACGGCTTACTCAATTTGGCAATAATAAATATCCAGTTAATTGAGCAGTGTACTTTTTTGACATTTGGATCAAGTACACTTGCATCATGGACAATAACTGGATTAATAGCAGCTGCAGAAATATTGGCAGCTGTTGGTCAAAACAAACTCTTTAGTATGTACTAAGCTAGACTATACTGCAGTTCCTGTATATATGATAAAATAAATATCAATACCACCAACTTTGGCTGCAACCGGTAGAAGTGGCAGAATATGGTTGCAACAAAAACTTTTTCATCTGTCTGCCTTAATTTTTCTGAGTCCAATGAATATTATATTGCTCACGATGGTGATGAAGACCTGGCTGCTAGGGAGAACGATCTAGAAACTGTTGTATCTGTAGATGAGAAGATTTATTGTGCCACTAGCACTAGTGTTTACATCAAATAGCTTGCATCCCAAAATACAGATATGCAAGGTAAACTTTTAGGTCAATAATTCTGATAAAATGGCTGCAATCCCAGGAAGCATCGGGATAAAGATGACGTAGTGTCTCGTGGTGCACTAGCAAGGTGTTGCG
The DNA here is from genome assembly GCA_037179515.1 of Halocaridina rubra. Taxonomy (NCBI): domain Eukaryota; kingdom Metazoa; phylum Arthropoda; class Malacostraca; order Decapoda; family Atyidae; genus Halocaridina; species Halocaridina rubra. The sequence goes on from JAXCGZ010011855.1 coordinate 18,122, forward strand.
CTGTAAAATGGGCCAGGAGTTGTGCTGTCAAATGCTCCACAATATTGATTTTAATTTTGAGAAAATGCCACTTATTCATCTGCAAGCTAAGAAATGCTTTCAGAACTTCATGTTTTACAAGATCATTGGTAACTTCCACTTTTGAGGCTGTTTGCTTAAATCTCTTCTATAAAACCTGATATCTTACCATGCATCACCATATTACTTATTAACAGGTTAAAAAATTCTGGCTTTGTCTGCTCAAAAATTTTCACTCAATATGATTGCAGATCATCACAGTTTTATTTATCCAAAACGTCAATGGGATGACAAATTACTGTGGTAGGGGGTAAAGCAAATAAAATATGGAAAAATTAGGTCTAACCTAATTTGGCACCAGCCAAGTGGAACCAAGCATCAGCAATGGCAAACCAGCCAGTCATAGCAGTGTCAATGAAAGCAGGGGCTTCCACTGTTAAGTGCTGAACAGCAATGATTGGTTACCTGCAGAATTCAATGATGGCATCTTTACTAAGGCAGGCTCCATTCATTTTCAATTATTAAGGCCTAGCCTAGGGTACCGGTACTAAAATGACTGTCTTGCAGGAATTGTAGAACAATATGTCACATTGGGTAAGGTCACCAATAATGGTCTTTTAATTATCCACACAAAAATACTTAACCACAAACAACACCAAAATAAACATTCCCATTCTTAGCATGTCTACTCAGGCTGAGCCCTTGAAGGAGGCTAATGCCAGTTAAGGAAAATCCCAACAATAAATACAGGGAAGTACACCAGTTTCTTTCCAAGGACCACCACATTTTGTACATAATATTACTAAATGGCTTTACTACCATTACTTTGTGTTCAACAATAACCTGCATTTTGTGTGCAGCATAAAAAATGAATCAAAAGAAATAGTACGGGGAATATTTATTGCAGCATAAAGATATTACTTTGTAAATTATATCTCGTTGTATTCAGGATATGCCGGCTACATGAATTATGTGAGCATTAGTTATTATTGCCTTAATGCTGTAAATATTTGCTGAGATTGGGTTTATACCGTCACATATTTGTAGTGACTGGGGCTCCATTTTGAAATTTATTGATTCATTATTTGTACGACATAAATTGGTTAAATTATTTTGCTTTTTTGAGCTTCTGTTGAAGTGATTATGAGATGAGTACTACTTAAGGTGTAGTTTAAAATGGGAAGTCCGATGGCCATCTTTATGAAAGAGAGTGCTGATGCTATGAAACTTCTGTTGTCATTCCTGGTGCTTACAGAGAGCGTGTAGTTATTGATAATTTATAGATTATTTTCCTTTTATTCGTTCAGTCAAATTGAGTTGTGTCCTTAGAGACAGAAATGGATTAATTATTTTTGCACCAGTAAAGAGGATATATGATTCAATAAAAAGTGGAGTTTTTCACGATATCTACTGAAATTAGTTATTCAAATTCTCTAAAAGAAAATGTCAAGCCTATATTAAGAAGCCTGTTAGGGATAGTATATTTTACCTGTCAATTTGCACTGAATATAGCTTATATATATTATAGTTATTGTCTTCATCTCCACTGTTTCATATTCTCGTGGAGCCTTAAAAATACTTATGTCAAGCAACAGCAATATTATTTCATGTAGTCATACAGCTTGTGGCCTTCAATGTGGTGTTGCGACATTATTTCATGTATTCATACAGCCTGTGGCCTTCAATGTGGTGTTGCGGGTAGCTTCCTAACCTGCAGCTCTGACTATTGTAACATAATTATTCCAATTCCCTTTAATTAAATGACAAAATGATCATGAAAGTATGACACAGTTTTCTCTATGACTAGAACATATACTTTCCTCCTAGTATTTTCCATTCCAAAATATTGCTTCACTTATCAAACTAGAATTGACTGTACTATATTGCTAATTAAGTAACTTTTCAAGTCAGGGATGGCAAAGTTTTAAGGCATCTCTATTTCTAGTATATTAGCTTTATTCCTTTGCCAACTAAGTACAAAAAAAGGAGGTATGAGATAAGGAACTGATGAAGAGTGGAAAGTCTAATTTTACTGAACTTTTCATATGTTACCTCACATACAAGTTGAAACTGTACAAGCAATCTATATATAGTAAACATATAGATTGGATGCTGGAGTGCCACACCCTTCGGAGTTACATCTTGATGGTTTGCATGGGTGCAAGCAGAAAATTAATAACAATACCACATTAATATTTTTCATACATATTAAGAAAAAAATACCTACTTTCCAGGAGATGAATCTAGAAGTACATGCTCATTACTAATTACCCAACGTAACAAGTTTTCAAAGGTATCATTAGGTTTTCCAGTGTATTCGACGAATATGTCCAAATATTTCTTCATGTCGATGTTCACCTACGAAAAGTTCAAGAACAAATTATTTTTTAATACGTACCATGCTACCTATTAGGTCTGCTAAGAGAATGGATTTAATCTTCTCACTAACAATTTACCACATTAGTTCTTATATCAACCTGTTACAATTGTAAGTGCAGGTTAAAATTGTATTCAATGCAGCCTATTGGGTCTACTAAGAGAATGGATTTAATCTTCTCACAAACAATTTACCACATTAGTTCTTATATCAACCTGTCACAATTGTATGAGCAGGTTAAAATTGTATACTCAAAATAAACGAAGGGAGCAGTGCTTGCAAGTGTTGGCTGGGCTATGGCATACAGATTTTTATCTGTCGTAGTAACTTAGTCAATGCGGCATGAATTACTCAACTGTGATAAGAGTTTGAGTCCCATGATATTCATAAAAGTATTCCATGGAAAACAACATTGTTAACATCGTGATTTCAATATTAATATATATAATTACACCCCACAAACAACTGTAATAGGCTGATATAAGAATGACAGGAAAAATGCTTGCATATGCTGGCTATGCTATGATATGCATATCTTTATCTGCTGTAGCAGGTCAGTCAGTTATGCAGCACATATATGTTATTTGCAACACGAGTCCGAATCCCCATATGTTTAAAAAAAAAAAGCATTTAATTATGATAATATTTACAGGGGGTCCCCGATATTAGTCACTAATTGGGAGCATAAAAACGAGACAAATAGCGAAAAGATGTATAGCGAAACCATATTTCTCATTACAATCAATGTATTAGGGGTCTAATAGGGACCAGCCATCCAACATCTAGTATTACTTACGATTACAAAAACAACTATAAAATTAGAAGTTATATATAAGCATATGAAATATATATTAGAAACGGCAATGAAGAAAAGAAAATGAAAATGCAATGAAAAAATAAAATACTTAAATGAGAAAATGTTGCACAATGTACCTGACAACAACAAGGAAGCAGAGATGAGTGAGGGAACAGGGTAGCAAAGAAGAAGAGCAGGATGGAAACTGGCTTTCTCTAAAAACAATAAAATAATGAAATTGAGGTTAAAGTCACTGCAATAATAATAATAATAATAATAATAATAATAATAAGCAGAGAGAGAGAGAGAGAGAGAGAGAGAGAGAGAGAGAGAGAGAGAGAGAGAGAGAGAGAGAGAGAGAGAGAGAGAGAGAGAGAGAGAGAGAGAGAGAGAGAGAGAACTCAGGCTCCTAAAAACTTTTTCAAAAGTATACGCGTAATTACATAATTGTGCTTATGGGAAAGAGCTCTATGCTCGTAAATTCACCATCTCCTGCTCAGTTACATTTTTATACTCAATGATACTAATCAAATTTTTCTTTGAAACTATGAACTGAATTAGCATTAACTACCTCCTTGCTTAGCAAATACCAATCACCAACTATTCTTACACTTAAATAAAAACAAGTTCTTCCTAACATTTTGCAAAGATATTTTCTTGCATAACTTCAAACTATGACCTCCAGTTCTAGCCACAGCATCCACTATATCATAACCATGTAGGAATTTAAAAACCATCACCAAACCCCTCTCATTCTTCTAGATTTGAGTGATGGCAAGTCTAATTCCCTCAGCCTCTCCTCGTAGTCGAGATTGCATGTTTGTGGCACCACGTTCGTGGCATGCCTTTGAACTTTTTCCAGCTTATTTATAAGCTTTTAAGGCGTGGCTTCCAAAAGGGGACTGCATATTCAAGCTCTGACCTCAAATAAGTTACATAAATAATTTTGAACATATCCTTTTCCATGTGTGTGAAGGCTACACTTACATTTGCAAAGAAAGCATATGCTGTCCTTACAATGGCCTTTATATGCATTTCCAAAGACATATCTGCCAGTATGTTTACTCCTAGATCTCTCTCATTCTTCACCTCTTGAAGTTCTGCACTTGCTTGTCTGTTTCCAAGCTTGAGCCTTCTTACAGTTGTATCCATTCTCTTACCTTACATTTGAAGTGCTGAATTTCAAAAGCCACTTTTCTTACCACTCATGCAAACTATTTAGGTCTTCCTGAAGTTTTCTACCATTGTTCTCGTCTCTTACCGTCTTCACAATCTTTGCATCATCTGCAAAGATATTCAAGAATGAATTTACAGACACTAGAAGGTCATTTACGCATACCGTCCAAGGAACAAAAGTGGTCCTAAAACTGAACCCTGTGGGATCCCACTACTAACCCTTCTCCATTCAGACACTGAGTGTCTCACTCAAACGTTTTCTTCCCTTCCTTCAAGAATGTTTTTACCCATTCAAAGATATTTTCACATATTTTCACCATAACTAGCAGATTCTTAACAAGTGAACCATGTGGGACCATATCATATGCCTTCTGAAAATCTAGGAATATGAAATATGCCCAGACCTCTCTTTGCTGTAAGATCCACCTTATCTCATCATAAAATGCTATCAAGTTTGTTACTCTTATATACCCTCTCTGAGGCCTTATTGTCTTACAGATTAATATTTGAAAGATTTCAAGTGAAAAGAGATGTGTTTTCTCAACAATTTTCTATAACATTGCAAATGATGCTGGTCGAGGAAACAGGCCTATGGTGTAGAGCTGTAGCCTTCTTTCATTTTTTGAAGACAGATACCACATTTTCTTGTTTCCAGTATTTTTGAATCTCCCCAGATTCCAGTGATTTTTCAAATATGATGCATAGCGACACTGATATCAGCTGAGCGCACTTCTTAAGTACATAAGGAGATTTATCATCAGGACCTGTAACATTATGAACAATTACCTCCATCAACACTTCATACCTCTATTGCTGAAAAGATGATGATCTGTAATACTGGTCTATGATCTCCTTCTCTGTAACCTGAAGGGGTGGGGTATTTTCTGTTGTAAATACTGACTGAAACTTCTTGCTAAATTCTTTGCAGATCTCTCCATCCATCTCAGCAAATCTTCCTGCCACTCTATTTAACTTTCAAACCTCTTCTTTGACCTTCAGATTTCCTCTGATAAAGCTGGAGAAAAGTTTGAAATTTTCTTTAGCCTCCCACGTAATATACCTTTCATTATCTCTCTCTCCCACTCTTCTTTTACTTAGGTAGTAATTTCTTGCTCTTTTAGAAGTCTGCCAGGCATTAATGTTTTCTCCTATACTTTTTCCAGCATTATCTCTCCACTCCTTAGCTCTTTAGCAATCATTATAGAACCTTATCTTTCTGGCATGAATAATTCCTGCCACTCAAGCTTTAAAACCTGTTCTTTGACCTTTAGTTTTCCTCTGATAAAGTTGTGGAAAAGTTTGGGTTTTTCTTTAGCCTTCCTAGTAATATCCCCTTCATAATCTCGCTCTGCTCTCTTATATTCCTTAGGTAATAATTTCTTGCTCTTTTATAAGTCTGCCATGGATTAATGTTATTTCTCCTCCTATACCTTTTCCAGCATTTGTCTCTCCACTCCTTTACACTCTTACACTCATTATTGAACCATTTCTCTCTGGCATGAATTACTCCTATCTTGGTGGAAGGTACACAACAAGAGACTATCTTCCCATATTCCTCACAGAAGATTTTGTACATTTCTTGTATATATAAGTTGCTAAATAAGATCCACCAGTTAATAACTGCATAAAGCTCATTAAATTTGCTTTAATCTCCTTTTGGATAGTTCCTTCTCGTGTCCTTCTCAGTGCCCCCACTTTCAGGCAGAATATCTTCGATCATATACTCCATCAACAACACACAGTGGTCACTTTTTCCAATTGGTGGTTCATACTCAATATTTTCAATATCTAACACATTGCCAGTGAATACTAGATCAAACAGTGATAGCTCATCCCAAACCCCTGGCCCTCGTTAGTTCCAGTACATTGTGCTTAATATGAATCCTCCCACCTGTGCAGGTCAAGGTTTGTTCAATCTATCATTAAATGATTAAAATCAACCATAATCAAATCCTACACTTTCTCTCCAGTGCAATTTTAACAACTGAGTTTATGACTTCGATAGCACCTGCATGACTTTCCTCATAAACCTCTGGCCAATGTTGATTCCTTGGAGGGTTATATACATCAGTTATTATAATGTTCTCTTATCCAGTATTTATGCTTGCAACAAGAAATTCCTTGAGCTCACTTTCTATAGCAAACTTTATTTCGTCAACCTGAAATCTTCCACTTATGAGCAATGCTATCCCTCCACCAGTCCTCTCAAATCTTCCAACCCTTAATATTCTGAAGCCCTTAGGAAAAACTGTGACACCGATTATGTTCTTTCTAAATTTTGTCTCTGTAACCACTACTATATCTGCCTTACTGTTGTGAATCCTATCCTTTAATTATACTGCCATACCAGCTACCCCATCAGCATTGTGTAAAGCAGTCTTAATGAGGATGCAGCCACTAGCATTATCTTTTTTATCTCCCATTTGGCTGGAAGAGCTCTGAAACCAAAATTTTCCTTCTTTTCTTCCCTCATTTAACCTTCTAGCTTCTTGCAACAAGTCTTTGATCCATTCCATCTTTCCTGTGTTCTATATGGTCTAATTAACACTAATGAATTCTTGAATGTCTTATATTTTTGCCCTCATCAATACTTCTCTACATGCATCCCCTCTCTCAAAGGTTACTTCAATTATTCTTGCCTTTCCCTCCCTAAAATATTTACCAATATGGTGAATGTTTGCAATTATTTATGGACCACATACTACTCCAAGCTTCCTTGGCAGGTCTAAAACCCTAGCTTTATTATGTTCATGTCTCCCCGGCCATGTTGACTCTTGGGATTCACTTATGCCTGAGATTATCACAGGCTTCTCTTTATCAGGTGCCTGTTTGATCAGTGGATTAGCCCTATCAAGCACAACATCTAAATTTTTCTATTAATGTTTTTCACTGTTAACCGCAATTACATTTTCTAGTGCCACCTCCCTCACAGCCTCTTTTACTGCCATATTTTGCTTGTAATGCCCATATGTTCCATATTCACCTCCTGAAAATATTTTCTAAACTGTTTGATGACTTCCCCTATATGGACAATCTAAGCTGCAATCTTGTTTCTCTCAGAAGACCTTATCCAGGCAGTCACTCAACTGTTTGTTGTATTATTCTTGTTTAGCTATTCTGATTTCTAGTTCATTCTTTTCCCCTTCCAGCTTATTTATTTGTTTTTCTTATTCTTTTCTCTTTTCCCTTTGTGCCTTGTTAGATTCCTCTAAATTTCAAATTAGTCTTAAACTTATAAAGTTTAGTGGCCACTATCCATCTCCCATATATTATTTATAAATCCTTTTTTCGACCAACGTGGTTTGCACCGTAAATACAAACTTTGCGCACTGAACAGTTTGTCGAGTGTGGTGGAAAAATAATTTGCCACACGGCATTGTTGTGTGTTTATATATTAAGTTATTATTATTTATTCTTTCAATGCCTCGAAACTTACAGCTTCTTGCTTCCAAAGACAACTGGCTGTGTGATGGAACTTTTGATTCTGTGCCAGTGGGCTTTCAGTTATATACATGCTATGCTGGATCAAACCCACACAATTCCCTTAGAGTACTGCACTCCAAGGAACAAATACCAAGCAACTTATGGCTCGATTTTTAACATACTCAAGCAAGTGAGACTAGATTTTAATCCAATTTCAATCACAATTGACTATGAAAGAGTGGCTCTTAATATCATCAAGATGCAGTCATTTATGGAAGCTTCTTTCATTTCAGCCAGTGCTTGTGGAGACAATTACAGGCCTTAAGACTGAAGACATGGTATAATAATTCAAGAAATGCACTTATTATCAAGTCTATTCCAGCTCTAGCATTTATGCCTGTCAGTGATGTGGCTGAAAGCTTTACAGAATTCGCCACATCACTCAATTTCTTAAGAGTAACTGCCAATACTTTAATTATTTGTTCTCATTTTCTCACTTTGCATTTTCTATTGAAGCAATTACACTTTAATTAAAATAAAACAATTTAATACCTTTTATTATTTAGTAAATGTAGAAAAGTAATTTACCATTGTGCAAAGATGTTATTTTTAACCTTTTTATCTATTGTTGTTTATATGAAATTTATAAAACAATTACTCTAATATCATAAATCTTTCAATAAACAAGCAAAAAATATGCAAATGTCTTGTATTTTTACCCAATTTCTTATTTTTTTTCAAATTAGAAAAAATAATATTTTTACTTACAGTCAATAAAATGTCCATTTATCTATATGTTCATTCATCCAAATGTCCTCTGTCGATCATATGTCCTTTCGTTCAAATATCCTTCCGTCAAATGTCTGTCGGCTATCTGAACAGCCAAGTTCTAAGTGTTTCATATTCTTGAAACTTACTTTGAAAGCCTTCTTCCATTTCTCTATCTATAATTTTGAATTTTATCATCCAAGTTTCTTACATTAGTCTCAAGGTCCCTGACTTTTTGTTTCAAGTTCCTAAGAGTCACCCCTCTCCAATAACCCCAAGGGATCCTCTACCACCCATCCCCTAACCTAATATGGAGGGTTAGAGACAGAGATGGTCATAATGGAGTTTGAGTCTAACAGAATACAAAAAAAAATTATTTAACCTCAAACAGAATTGCTTTATCTTATCAGTACTAATTTAGTTACTTAATCTCTTCAGTGAAAGATTTTTGTGGTATCACATGTTATAATATGCTCTTAATGTAGTCAATTTTTTCATCTTTGTATACCTTCTAATTGTAATTATAATTTCTAATTCTCTTACCATTGTTTATTTTATTATCCACCTATTGACAACAACAAGGGGAAACATCTGATGAATACTTACAGGCCCTGAAGAGTCTAAGTGGTGATTGTAACTACAAAACTGTCAGTGCTGAACAATGTAGGGAGGAAGCAATCCAGGATGCTTTCATAAGAGGATTATTATCTAATCTCATTCGTCAGAGACTCCTTGATAATAGAACACTCGACTTAACTACTGCCTTTGACTAAGCTAGAGCTCTTGATGAAGCAAAGAAGAGCTCCGAGTCTTACTTCACTCCACAGAAGGCTTTTGGTATGGCTGCAGCTGCAGCTAATCCTCTAGCTATGAATGAGTCTGACAGTCATTATGAATTTCCCAGAGATGTTAGCCATGCTTCAGCTGCTGTCAGTAAAGGGCAAAGGTGCTTTTTCTGTAGGAATCAACGACATCCCCACATCAACTGTCCAGCTCATGAAGCAACTTGTAATTAGTGTGGTAAAACAGGACATTATGCAAAAGTGTGAAAGTCTTCTAAGGCTGGAATATCTGCTGCTACTTAATCATCAACATTGGCTACTGTTAATGTGGCTTTCTCAGGTGTTTTGTAAAGCTACTCTTAAGATTAAATTGAATGGAAGGATAGTTGAGGATCTAATGGACACAGGTAGCTCTGAGAATTTTGTGAGTGAATCACTTGTTACACGGTTAAATCTTCATATGTACCCTGCATCTAGCATTGTTTCCATGGCTTCTACATCCATGAGCACTAAGATACATGGTTACTGCTTGGTTTATGTTGTATTGGAAGGCCATAACTATCACAGTTAGGTTGTCTGTGCTTCCTGATCTATGCAAGGATTTATATTTGGTCAGAGCTTTATGAATCAACATAAAAGGTCAACTTGAAATTTGAAGGAGACAGACCTTCATTGATTGTGTGTGGGTTGGCAACTTTTACTATACCTTCTCCTGCTCTTTTTGCAAATCCGCCTGACAAATATAGGCCAATTGCTGTTAAGTCAAGAAAAACAGTGAACTTCTCTCAGGAGTAATTGAACCCAGCAATTTGCCTTGGAAAGCTCAAATTTTAGTCACAACTAGTGAGCAACAAAGAAAAGAATGGTTGTAGACTATTTGCGGCCTATCAACCAATTTGTGCTGTTGGATGCTTACCATTTTCCAAAAATTGATGAACTGGTGACTAAAGTGGCTCAGTATCGATTCTTCAACACAATCGACCTAAAGTCTGCCTATCATCAAATTCAAATACGTAACGAGGACAAGCCATACACAGCTTTTGAAGCTTATAATCAGCTGTACTAATATACCCATCCCATTTCGGGTAACCAATGGTGTCACTTGTTTCCAAAGGATAATGGACCAATTTATTGCTGACAGTAATTTAGCAGATACTGTTGTGTATCTTGACAATATTACTGTCCGTGGGAAAACTAAAGAGGAGCACGATACTAAAATAGGAGGATTCATGGATGCTGCTAAGTGGACAAATTTGACCTTTAATCTTGATAAGTGTTTGTTTTCAGTTTCATCCTTAGATTTCTTGGGTTATACTGTTGCTGATGGGAAGATTAAACCCGATTCAGAACGTCTTCGGCCATTACGAGACTTGCATATTCCACTTGATATTGCTTTATTATGTTGAGCTCTTGGTATGTTTTCATACTACTAACAATGAAAAACAAACTATTCTGAGAAAGTTGTTCCTCTGATTCAAGCTAAAACATTTCCACTCTCTGAAGCTGCTAAGGAGATATTCAAACAATGAAATACTGATATTGGGAACTCGTCAATATAATCCATTGATGAAATTATCCCATTTGTGGTAGAGACGGATGCATCTGAGTATGCTGTGGCAGCCACTCTGAATCAGTCAAGAAGACCCGTGGCCTTCATTTCTAGGACTCTTAGCTCTAGCCAAAGGAAACATTCTGCTAAAGAAAAGGAGGCATGAGCAATAGTAGAAGCACTTCGCCAATGGCATCACTATCTGACTGGACATCATTTTTACTCTTATTACCGATAAGAAATCAGTGGCTTTTATGTTGGACTCAAAGCAATCAGGCAAAATAAAAAAAATGACCAAATACAGAGGTGGAGAATTGAGCTTGCCTGTTACAATTCTGACATTCAATATCAACCTGGCAAGGATAATATCACTTCTGATGCATTATCAAGGGTGTATTGCTCTGCTGTGGGTATAGAAACTTTACTAAATTTACACAATTCACTCTGCCACCCTGGTATAACACGAATGGCACATTTTGTTAGGATGCGAAACCTTCCTTTTTCTGTAGAGGAGGTAAAAATGGGTAACTTCCTCATGTCTAGTTTGTGCTCATTGTAAGCCACAGTTCTATCAACCTGAATCATCTCATCTGATCAAAGCAACGGTTCCATTTAAAAGATTTAGTACTGATTTTAAAGGATCACTGCCATCCTCATCAAAGAATCAGTGCTGACCGTTATTGACGATTTTCTCGGTTCCCATTCGCATTTTCATTCCCTGATATGAGCTCACGGATTGCTATCAGATGTCTTAGTCAATAGTTTGCAATATCTTGTACGCCTGTTTACATCCATTCTGATAGAGGAGTTTTGTTTATGTCAGCAGACGTCCGCCATTTTCTCAACAGCCAAGGGATTCCTACTAGTCGTACTACTCCATATAATCCCCAAGGCAATAGTCAGTGCGAGCTGTACAGTGGAGTAATCTGAAAATCTATTGCTCTTGCATTAAAATAAAAACATCTACCCGTTTCTCATTGGGAGCTTGTTTTAGAGGATGCCCTACATTCAATCCGTACTCTACTTTCAACGGCTGCAAATGCTACTCAACACGAGAGCCTGTTTGCTTTTCAACGCCAGTCAACCAGCGGATACTCTCTCCCATGGCTTTCCTCCCCAGGACCTGTCCTAGTAAAATCCCATGTCAAGAGAATCCAAGTATGACCCTATTGTTGAAGAGGCAGAACTCATAGAACCAAATCCTCGGTATGCGCACATACGTTTCTCTAATGGCAGGGAAACTACTGTATCAACTCAACACCTGGCTCCAGTAAATGATGTTCAGAATATTACTCAGAAGACTGATAACTCTCAACACCTGGCTCCAGCAAATGATACTATGAATGGTACTCACAGGTCTGATCATTTTCATTCTCCTGCTGCTGAGAGTGTAGATATTGTGAACAGACAAATATACAACAGTAATAAAATTAATCAACCAAATGATGCCATTCGACCTGATTCTTTGGGCGTCCCAATGACTCAAGGAACTCAACGTCCTTCACTCTCATCTGAAAACGAGATGCCGGTACCTTTGCTTAGATCTGAGCGCCAACGTCGACCTCCAAATCGCTTAGATTTGTAAATTATTGTATTTGAATGTTTTTATAGTATACTTTCTAGTATTATAATATGCTTACTGCTGTAAGCCATCATATGTTGTACGCTTTGATATAGTGAATTTCTTCTCAGTAGGGGAGAATGCTATAATATTCTCTTAATGTAGTCTTTCATTTTTAAATCATTGTATACCTTCTACTGTAATTATAATTTCTAATTCTCTTACCATTGTTTATTTTATTTTCAGATTCTTGTAGTTGCATTTATGTAGAATAAAGCCTTAAATACTACTATGGCTTATTACAACACACTTTTATTCAAAATTTTACTTAGATAATGATAAAAAACCTACACAAAGAAAAGCTTGAATATGCAACCGAGGGAAAACACTTGATGCACTGAACACTAGATTTTTGCTACTTATTACTTAACTGCTGAGCAGATCATTCCATAAGAAAATGACTAGATAATTATTAACCAAGATATGTTATCACAGGATTAAAATTAATCAGAGACAAAAATGCAAATAAAAAAGAGAAAAAAACGGATGATACTTGGCACCTAAACTCAACAAATGTTGACTTTTTTTTATTCCTTTCTTCATTTTTTTTAATGTGTGCATGTCTAATACACACTGCAAACACTGCGAGAGAAGGAGAGGCCTACTATATATGTGCAACTTAGGAGGGATGATACCGACTGATGTGCATTACCATGTGCATTAGGTGGTGTTTTAGTAATTCATATATTATTATTATAATTATTATTATTATTATTATTATTATTATTATTATTATTATTATTATTATTATTATTATTATTACTAGGGAGATGATAGAACACAGTATTCTGCTCTCTCTCTCTCTCTCTCTCTCTCTCTCTCTCTCTCTCTCTCTCTCTCTCTCTCTCTCTCCTCTGTGTGACAAGGATTGCCAGGATATGCGGGATTGGCCACCTCTTCCACCTGTAGACATCAGCAGCCGTCAGCTGGGGTTACGTGCTCTCACCCTCATCCTCAACTTCTGAACTCTGCCTCCTCTAAATGCCCCATAGACCATGGGTCTGATACCAGCAGTGCCTCAACGTCGCCTGCTGCCAAAAGGCACAAGACAGACAAGGATGCTCTGCCACTTGCAGTCTTTCACAGTCCCTTGCCCTGCCCTCTTCCTCCTGCTGTACCTTTGTTGCCTCCTTCAGCTACCTCTTCATCACTCCAGTCAGCTGCACTCTCGTCGCTCCCATCTGCTGGCCCAGCCTTTGCTCCCCGGGTGGATTATGTCAAGCTGGGCTTCCAAGATAACCCCTCCAGTGAAGTGAAGCTTCGTTGGCTTACTGACGTCACCAAAACTTTTTGCCTTGATCGGGAACTGGCTGAGGTGAAGATGTCTTCAGTTACATCACGCTCTGTCTACATCTTGAGGCGTCGCAAGGACATCATTGACAGGGTCACGAGTGGTGATTTTCTTTCTCTACGGTGTGATATTCAGGACTCAATTGAGCGGCCCCGTAAGTTCCCAACATACCTCGTTACTTGCTACCCTATTGCACTTGACCCTTCTCTTGCCAAGGAGCTACCAGGAGTGCACACTGCTCAGCGGTTCTTTCAGGACAGGGAGCCTATCGACCATATTGTCATCACCTGGAGTCTCCCTGAACCACCCGCACCTGTCGTCGAGTTTTCCTTTCTTCCATGCCTCCCACCATGTGAACTGCGCAGGATGAAGGACAAGCAGCCTTGTTTTAAATGCTGGGGTATTGGCCATATCTCACGCTATTGTTCTGCTTCAGCCAGATGTGCGTGGTGTGCTGCTGGCCATGATACACGCTCCTGCCCGCACCATATACCTGCCTCACCTGCTGCTGCCACAGCTTGTGATACTGCTTCGGGAGCCACGTCTCAGCCTCCGCCAGACACTTGCAGTGCAAGTGTGTTCGGTGCAACAGGCCTGGGGTCAATGTCTGGCATGGCTGTGCTAGACTGTCTCATGCCACACCACCTGAGCGCGTTCCACCGCCCCTGCCACCACCCATCACTGCACCTTCCTCTCTACGTCCTCCTGACTCTGCTGACATCATTGCTCTCCGTAAGGCTGTTGCTACCCTGGAGTCCCGCTGTACAGCTCTCACAACTCGCTTTGATACCATAGGCGCCCGCATTGACGGTATGGTCACCCAGAAAGCTACAACGGAAAGGTCTATCGCAAGTTTGGTCAAGTCTCATCATGTTATTGCCACCATCACGACTTTCACTGACAAGCTTAATAAGGTCGCCTCCCAACTTGAAAAGTTGACTGATGCGCAGCCCAGGTCTTCTTCGTCCCATGCTCCATCTGACAGTGCCCTGCCCACTTCTGCCCTCCGCAAAAATAAGAATAAGATTCGCTAGTCGCATACAATTTCATGCCATCTCTTGGAATGTCTTTGGAATTAGACACTCTCCTAAACTCACTGCACTTAGAGCCTATGTTTATCGCCATCACCTGCAGGTTATCTTCATACAAGAGGCTTTTCCTGGTGGTGCTCCACCAGGGGAGGAGGCTCCTTTGCTCACAGGGTATGTTTCATATGTGCATTATACCAGAAGAGGACTCATTACCTACATTCATTCCTCCATACCTCACTCGCTCCTTGGTTCTTCTGCACAGGTTGACATGACCTTTCAGCAATTTGAAATCACTGTCAGGAATGGTACTCTTCGATTGTGCAATGTCTACTCTGCCCCCGGTGTGATTAATCTACCATCCCTTCCAATACCTACAGACGGTGGAATGATCTATATGGGGGATTTTCACGCCAGACACCCTGTTCTTGGTGACTCATCTCCAACTCCCAATTGCAGTGGCAAGCCTCTGCTCAACTACATCAGCCGCTACCACCTCACGCGCTGGGATACAGGTGGTGCCACACACGCTCATGGGGGTACCGTAGATCATATTCTCACAGCTGGCCTTGTGGTACCTAATGTCTCCTGCTCTTAAATCCCTCCCCTCTTTTCTGACCATGTTGCCCTTAGCCTGAAATACTCTATATTTCAGACTCCAGCTACCCACCCCCATCACCACACCCACGTCTCTATCCCTCCCAAATACTGCCCCACATATCTTTCGTTTATCTCTCACCTCCTTCCCACTTTTGATCTCCTTTCTCCGGACAGCTTATACAACTCCCTGGTGAATTCTACACATGACTTCTACACACATTATGTTCTCAGACCACACATTCCATGTTGCCCTGAGGCCCATTCCTGGACTCTGGATCAGCGTACTGCCCAGGTGGAAAGGACAGCTGTGGATGCTGGACTTTCCTATCAAAGACAGCCCACGCTTGACCACCTGCACCAATATTAGTTAGAGAGGAATGATCTTGTTGCCCTGCAGAAGTGCCTGCACATGGAATATTGGCAGAAATTTTACAGATAGTATTAACCATCAGACTAGCGCTGGGACTATGTAGCATCTTATACGGAAAGCTGTCAAGAAGAAATCCACCTGTGCTCTATAACACAGTCCGCTTGAGTATGCTCAGGACCTCATTACTACCTGGCCAGCGCAGTCACAAACTTGCAACCTTTCTGGGAACGTTCAAGAGGCACTCTCCACCTGCCGCAGTGTTCGTAACCTCCGCCTGATGGGTGCAGTACTACAGACAGATGAGGAGGATGACATCCCATTCACAGAGGATGAACTACGATGTGCTCTTGCTAGGATTAAGGCTACTGCCCCTGGGGAGGATGATCTTACATATCAAGTTCTCTGTCTTCTTCAGAAAGTTCCTGGTAACCCCTGACTGCAGCTCTTCAATCTTTGCTTTCACTTGGGGCATGTGTCCTCTGCTTGGACCAGAAGCACAATTATTCCTCTACCAAAACCTGGAACCGACAAATTTAGGCCTATCTCCCTCACCTCCTGTTTCAGCAAAGTGTTTGAACGCATCCTTCTTGCCCGGCTCATGCACCGTCTACAGGATAAGTTCTCCCCCAGTCTTTATGGTTTTCTCCCACAATGGAGCACACATCACTGCCTCGCTGAACTCTACACTCGCCTTTCTCCCACCAATGTGGTCGCCTTCCTGGACCTCAAATCTGCTTTCAACATAGCCAACAGGGAAATTATTCTTGACCAGCTGGTGGACTTTGGAGTTCGGAAGAGCATACTGAAATGGATACAGGAATATCTCTGCAACAGAACATCACGTGTCCTTTTTAGAGGGTCATATAGCTCCTATGAACGGTTTGAGCTGGGCACTCCTCAGGGGGGTGTGCTAAGTCCTTTTCTATTCTCCTCATGCATCATCTACTCTCCCTCCTTCCTGTCATCCCGGGTACTACAGTTACCTGCTATGTGGACAACATATGCATCCACGCGACCTCACCTCACGACCTTCAGCACATGCTCCATGTTTTTTACGTGTCTGTTACCTCCTGTGGCCTTATTTTCTCCCCAGAAAAAAGCAGGATTTTTACTTCACGCAACTGCAGAGCACTGCCCGCATTCACTATGGGTGGTAATGTCATCCCTCACTGCACACAGTACACGTATTTAGGTGCACCAGTCCGGACCACCCCAGCTATACCTGCACGTCAATGAATTCATCCCTTCGTGAAGAGCCTTCTTGACCGTCTGGAGCCCCGCTTTGCCCCTATCAAGTGGCTTGCCAACAATGCTGCAGGTGTCTCCATCCCAGTGGCGAGGACCCTCTACATCCTACTTCTTCGGTCAGTGGTCGACTAGCTGTCCCCTGCCTTGTGTCAACTTCCTAGACCAGTGCTCGAGCCACTTGAAAAGTTCCAGAATCGAGTCATGAGATTTATTTTGGAATGTTCTCTCTCGACCCGTATTGTGAGTATGCAGCTGGAGCTCAACTTGCCCCCTCTTGTGGAGAGGATTTATGCCAATGTATCCTATTTCACTGTTAAGTGTCTTCACTACCCCAATCTTGCTCCGTACTTCTCTGCTGTCATGAGGACGTCCCTGGGTCCAGACGCACCCAGGCTCCCACTTCAAGCAGGAGGTCATAACCTTATCAGGGTGGTGAGTAACATTCTCCATGGCCTTGACATCAACCTGCCTGTGCAGGCGGCTGTCCCAGAATTACCACCCTGGCATGCCCCCCTCCCAGCTGTCACATTTACACCAACCTCGAAAGACGTCTATCGCCCCCCTGCAGAAACAGTTAGCTCTGGAGACTATCGCTGCTGTGTCCATGTCTGTCCCTGCAGAGCACCACATCTATGTTGATGGTTCTGTGCAAGCAGATGGGAGGGCGGCATGTGCTGTGTTTTCCCCCACCATGTGGTTGCCTGTGCCAGCTGATTCATGGACTGGCCGTAGACTACCCACCTCGTCGAGCTCCACCTACTGTGAACTGAATGCCATCTTGGATGCCATGACTCCCAATCGGCCCTATGTGCCCTATCCTCGCCAAGACCCATTGTGGCCGTGTTGTGGGAGATATACTATGTCGCCTCGCTGCCGCTTGGGATGCTTCTCGTTGTGCAGTTTGTATGGACGCCCTCTCACACTGGGCTAACTGGCAACGACACGGCGGATCATCTTGCCAAGGCGGCCTGTATGCCGGATGGGCATGCTGTGGATGCTAAGCCCTCCCTCTGATGCCTACGAAACATCATCTACTCAGCTGGGTTTGCCATGACGGTTTGGCACAGGGACACGGAGAGGGCCAACAGTGTGTCCATACAGCACCATGATCACTTTCTTCACAGTCGCTACAAGTATCGCAGACGCGGTTAATGGTGCGGAAACACAATGTAGTTAGTGCTCAGCTTAGAATGGGGTATTGGCCTTTGTGGCAGGTCTCACAGACTCTATATCTGCCACAGTACACCTCCTGTAAATTATGCGACCGTCCTAATGCTAACACTCTTGACCACTAATGTCTTCAGTGCCTCACAGTGAGAGATGTTTTACCACGAGGTCAGAACTTAATACAGATATGCTCGTTTTTGCTTCATGATGACAACCTTGATGTTATTCTTGCTCGTTATCCTCACTTTGGTGGCCATTTATTATATTGTATTGTATATTTACTTGTATATTATATTGCATATTTTCTTTTTATATTGCTGTATAATGCCATTTTGTTTTTGTTTGATATGTGTTTGTGTGTTCTGTGCTTCTCTGAGCTTTTCTTTTGTATATAATGTACTTTGTGCTGCAATACTGTTGGTTGTGTCTTAGTATGTAGCAATGTTTTATCAATCTGTACACCTCCCTGTAAACTATGTTCTATTCTTGGTTGTGTATCCATTTGAAGCATTATGTTGCCATTGATTGTTTCTGTGATCATGTAATGTCTGACACCTTGGTGCAGTAAATTAAAATAAAATAAATGATATCTCTCTTTCCAAATTTGTATGTGACATCATATGCCATAAATGCCATCTATTTACAAAAAAAAAAAAAAAGAAACAGCAGGGAAATTTTTCATTGTTGCCTCAAAATGTTGATGACAAATGAGTGAAATGACATAATGGAAGGCAACAAATAACAGAAATCCCATATATATATATATATATATATATATATATATATATATATATATATATATATATATATATATATATATATATATATATATATATATATATATATATATATATATATATATATATAAAGTAGTGACCCCAACCCACCAACTTAATCTGTTCCCAAAACCTGTTCTTGGGTTGGATCGTTGGTAAGTTGGATATTTTTCCTATTGAAAAGCATGTAAATTCAACTAATCTGTTCCTGGTCACAATAAATATTAATTTTAAAATTGTTTAGTAACTTAAAACATGAAATATAATACTGGTTATATGTATACCATCTATAAAAGGAAAATTACATTAATAACAGAAAGGAATACTACTCTACAAAAGTAAAACATGTACATATTCAGGTATACAGGATACACTAGTTATTCCCAGTATAAAATAGTGAAGTCCAACACTTAGAAAAAGTTGTTACATTCTCCCACTGATAACAAATACAGTAGGAAAGAGTATATACTGTAGGTAAAAAAAAATATTGTGGGTAAGAAACAGTACTGTCTTAACCTTTGTGGATGATTATTGCTGGCATACGTGTATGGTGGTGGTGGAGGAGGAGGGGGACTAATCTTTGGAATGAAAGTCCCCTTCCATAAAAACGTATGGGAACTCTTCCAATACAGGCTCTATTTCTGGTGTTTTCTTTCTCTTTTCTCTTTTGGAAGCTGCTTCCCTGCCTACTGGCTCAAGAGAACAATCCAGAAAAATTTGTCTTTTTCTCCTTTGGTGAATTTTTCTAAAAATATTCATCGCATTGTCATTTACCATGTTCACTACTCTATAGACCACAGTTTTATCTGGGTGATGATTCTCAGCAAGGCCTGCATATAATAAGGGCTAGCTAAAAGGCAAAACAATGGAAAATAACGCAAGAACTACAAACAGATCACAAACAAACCACACAGCGCAGGCACCAATGCAGAACTGAAAACGGGCGAGTGGGACACGTGGTGGCCTGACCAACACATTCGTGTTCATGGGCTGGATTTTATTCGTGGGTTGGGGTTAAAATTTTTTCAAAAATTTTTTGTTGGTTGGTTTGTTCGTGGGTAGAGGTGTTCATGGGTTGGGTTCACCACTATATATATATATATATATATATATATATATATATATATATATATATATATATATATATATATATATATATATATATATATATATATATACACCTAGCTTGCTTTTTATAATCCGCAAAATTGGAATAGCGCCCCTAAATAATAAGAGTAAATAAATACGAAATTCAAGAATAGCGCCCATGCAAAAAAATTTAAAAAAGAAAATTTTATTTTAGTAAATAATTGACCGCTTCGGAGGCACTTTTACGCCATGCTCCTCCTCTTCTACTGCTTAATGCGATCGGATATTATGAAGATACTGGAAAAAAAGCATTAAGAACAAACAGCACGCAAACTTTCAATATAATATCGTCAGGGAAATAGCGTGCGAGGGTGCATCAGCTGATACAGAAGCGGCAAAACGTTTGCGGATAGAGGTTCGTTCTCCTGCATCCTCCTCCTCTTCTGCTGCTTAATGCAATCGAATATTATGAAGAGAATTGAAAAAAAGCATTAAGAACCAACAGCAAACATACTTTCGATATAATATCGTCAGGGAAATAGCGTGCAAGGGTGCATCAGCTGACACAGAAGCGGCAAAACGTGTGCAGACAGAGGTTCGTTCTCCCACATCCTCCTCCTCTTCTACCACTTAATGTGATCATATATTATGAAGAGAATTGAAAAAAAAGCATTAAGGACAAACAGCAAACAAACTTGCGATATAATATCGCCAGAGAAATAATATGCGAGGGTACATCAGCTGATACGGAGGCAGCAAAACGTTTGCAACCTTGGTGTCACCGCCACCATGCATGTCCCAGTGTATGTCTGTTGCCCACAGCATAATACAGTCCATTAATTTGTTTATTGTACAGTAAATCTGAATATCTTTTATACTGTACACTATTTGCATGTTAATATAAATAACTACAGGTCTTTCTGCTTTGCTATGTACTTATAAAATATGTTTTACTTATCTTATATCTTTGGTATAGTGTGTCTATGTACAGTTGTGGAATGTATCTATGCTCATTATCATTCTTTCTTATGGAAAATGACTTGTTAAATTACGCGAAAATTTCAGTACGCGGCACTTCTGAGAACCTATCTTCAAGTTATTTTAAGAACTAGGTATTATATATATATATATATATATATATATATATATATATATATATATATATATATATACAGTGTTCCCCCCCTTATCGCAGTAGTTCGGTTCCGGGACCCGGCACGAACCAGGAAAACCGCGAAGTAGGATCAGCCTTAAATTTTTTTTTTTTTTTTAAGACGATTATGACACCAGGACAGGCCAAAAATTATAAAATAAAACGGCCTTTATCAGGATGTAAAGAGAAACAGAGATGGAGAGTGTAATGACCGGTCAGATGTAATTACCTAATTGTGTTTACGGGAAAGAGCCCAAAGCTCGTATCTTCCCGTCTCCTCATCGGATCCATTTTATACTTGGTGATACTTATCATACCTATTCTTAAAACTATGGATTGAAATAGCATTAACTACCTCCTCGCTTAGCCAATTCCAATTATCAACTACTCTTACACTGAAAAAGTATTTTCTTACATCCTGCAAAGAAGTTTTCTTACGAAGCTTCAAACTATGACCTCTAGCTCTAGAGCCTGCTATATCAGAAAATCGATCCCTGTTTACTCTATCATAACCATGAAGGAATTTAAAGACTGTCACCATATCCCCCCTCAATCTTCTAGCTTCGAGTGATGGCAAGTCTAATTCCCTCAGCCTCTCATCATAACTGAGATTACGTATTTCTGGCACCAGTTTCGTGGCATGTCTTTGAACTTTTTCAAGCTTTGCTATGTGATATTTCAAGTGCGCATTCCAAAAGGGGGCTGCATATTCGAGTTTTGGCCTCACATAGGTTACATAAATATTTCTGAATATTTCCTTGTCCATGTGCCTGAAGGCTACCCTTACATTTGATAAGAATGCATATGCTGCCCTTACTATGCCATTTATATGTATTTCTGGAGACAAATCTGCCAGTATGTTTACTCCTAGACTCTCTCATTTTCTGTCTCTTGAAGTTGTACTCCAGCCACCGAGAAGTTAAGCTTGGGCCTTCTTGCACTTGTACCCATTCTAATTACCTTACATTTTGAAGTATTGAATTTCATTAGCCACTTTTCTGACCACTCATGCAGACTATTTAGATCTTCCTGAAGTTCTCTACCATTGTTCTCGTTTCTTACTTTCTTCACAATCTTTGCATCATCTGCAAACATATTCATGAATGAATTTACAGACTCTGGCATGTCATTTACATATACAAGGAACAAAAGTGGCCCTAAAACTGAACCCTGTGGAACTCCACTACTAACTCTTCTCCATTCAGACACTGAGTGTCTTACTCTAACCCTCTGTTCCCTTCCTTCTAAGTAAGTTTTTATCCATTCAAAGACATTTCCACCTATTCTAGCCATTGCTTGCAGCTTCCTAATAAGTCTCCCATGTGGAACAGTGTCAAACGCTTTCTGGAAGTCTAGGAATATGCAATCTGCCCAGCCCTCTCTTTCCTGTAAGATTCGGCTTACCTCATCATAAAATTCTAATAAGTTTGTTACTGTTGATCTACCTTCTCTGAAGCCATGTTGCCTCACTGACAGAAAGTTGAACGATTCCAAGTGAAGAGAGATATGTTTCCTTAGTAGTTTCTCCATAACTTTGCAAACTATGCTGGTCAAGGAAACTGGTCTATAGTTCAGAGCCGTGTCCCTCCTTCCCTTTTTGAAGATAGGTATCACGTTTGCTTGTTTCCAGCATCTTGGAATCTCCCCTGACTCCAGTGACTTTTTAAATATGATACTTAGTGCCACTGATATTGAGTTTGCGCATTTTTTAAGTACATGAGAGGATATGTCATCAGGACCTGTAGCTAACCAGCTCTCTGCTGGGTTTACTATACCTCTGCATTACTTTCATGATGTATATTCTAAAAATTCTCCTTAGATATTATTATTATTATTATTATTATTATTATTATTATTATTATTATTATTATTATTATTATTATTATTGGCAACAATAATTTTCCTCTGATGATGATTGGGGAATTATTATTATTATTATTATTATTATTATTATTATTATTATTATTATTATTATTATTATTATTATTATCATTATTACTACGAATTCGTAATTAAACCATTATTTTTACTATAAATAATGTAGTTTTGGTCGAATGAACAAGAGTTACTTAAAGATTCTCTCTCTCTCTCTCTCTCTCTCTCTCTCTCTCTCTCTCTCTCTCTCTCTCTCTCTCTCTCTCTCTCTCTCCAACATGCTATTCTACCCAACTCCCCACACTCTCTTTTTCCCAGCCACCTACCGCACTCTCCAGGCAGTCAAAGAACATGTCCATGAAGAGACTCGCAACATCAAGAGGAAAAAATGGCTAGAGTGGTGTTCCACCCTAGATGCTCACACCTCTGTGGGCCAGATGTGGAGGAGCATCAACTCCTTTGCTAAAGGAAAACCTCCTAAAATCACCCCCCACAGGGATCCTAGCAGGGCAGCAGAAGAACTCGCCATCAAATTCGCGGACAGAGCAAGCTCCAACCAGCTCCCCATCACCACCAGAGCAACACTTCAGGACCTCACCACTGCAAGATGGGAAGAAATAGAAGAGGCCATCAACACTGAAGACGAAACAGATGCTCCATTCTCCCTGACTGAGCTACTAAGAGTAAGCAAAAGCTCTAAGAACACAGCCCCAGGTGCCGATAGAATCACATACACAATGATTCAAAAAATGGGGCCCCAAGGGGAGCTTGCTCTACTCTCTCTGATCAATTTGACATACACACGAAGAATCAGACCAGCCTCATGGAACAGAGCAGACATTCAGCCCATCCCAAAACCACAGGACCCTGACAACCCTCGCCCCATCTCCCTCCTAAGCTGCCTGAGCAAGACGGCAGAAAAGATGGTACTTAACAGAGTCCGCTGGAAATGCCCACCCTTCCCAGAAAACATGTTTGCCTACCAGCCTGGCTTAGGCACCTCAGAATGCATAGCCTCCATGCTATCATTTATCAACAACCGCCGTGGTTACATCGTTTTTCTAGACCTAGAGAAGGCCTTTGAACTAGCCAATGTGCCGGCAATACTCTCTGCTCTCGTATCCAAGAAGATCAAAGGTAACCTTCTCTCGTGGATCAAGCAGAGTCTACAAAATCGTAGTGCACGAGTCAAAGTAGATGGGCACTACTCCACCTACAAAAACCACGAAAATGGGACCCCCCAAGGTGGAATCCTTAGCCCCTTCCTATTTGTCTCATGGAAAAACTCATGGACATCGCACTACCACATGGAGCCAAACTCTTCAACTATGCGGACGACTTTGCCCTTGTCACAATAGGACACAGAAACTCTAACAAGACACAGCGCTGCCTCACCAAGATTCAC
This sequence comes from Halocaridina rubra, assembly GCA_037179515.1. NCBI lineage: Eukaryota > Metazoa > Arthropoda > Malacostraca > Decapoda > Atyidae > Halocaridina > Halocaridina rubra. Next base: position 42,634 of record JAXCGZ010011855.1, read on the forward strand.
CGAGCCTCCATCTCCCTTGGAGTCAGAATCAATGCCTGCAAAACCAAGGCCCTTCCCATCCACCAGTGGAGACCAGACACTAATCTGGTCATAGGTAATGAGCCTGTGGACTGGGTTACCAAACAACAATACCTGGGTGTAATCATCAACCAAGGACTAACCTTTGGACCAGAAATTCAACACTTGCGCGACAGGTGCAGCCAGCGACAAGCGGTCCTTCGTCGGATGTCAGGCCTCTACGATGGTGCATCATTTAATGTCCTCAGAACCTTCTATGTACAAGCCATACGCAGCCTCACAGACTATGCTTGTCCCACACTCTGGCTACTAACAGACCAACAGTGGGACAAGATAGAAGTAATTCAAAACAACGCCATGCGTACCATGCTAGGAGCCCCCATGTGGACCAAGAGAGAAAATATCCAGATGGAATCGGGACTCATCCCACTCAAACTCAAAGCTCAGCAAAGACTGACCCTCTTTGTGGCCAAAACCACCACTGCCCAACAAAAATGCCTAGCTGGCACAAATCTCCATCTAGCCCTCAATCACCACCCCAACCACCATCCTAGAACCTGGGCAGCCAAGGTCTGCGCTAGCCTGCAAGCACTGCCAGTCAGGGAGAGCATCCTAGCCAAGATACAAGACACACCGCTTCCTGAATACAGATGCCCACCCCCATGGAATGACCAACCACTCGACATAAAGATCGAGCTCCCTGACCACCCCAAAAGCTTGGTAAACCCGCTTGTCCTTAAAAACATATATAAGGACAAAATTCAGAGCTGGAGCAGGCCAAACTCTCAAGTCTACTACACTGACGGTTCAGTAAATCAAGAAACTGGAGCCTCAGCCGCCGCCTTCACCACTGAAAACCACGTCCTATCCTGGAGACTGTCAAACTCCTGCTCATCACTCCAGACTGAGCTTGTTGCCAAAGCCAACGCCCTCGACTTCTTTATCCAGCAAGGAGCTGACCATGCCCTAATTCTCTCTGACTCCAAAGGCGCCTTACAGGCCATCAAGAAGCCACACCTCAGAGACAATGTACGCAACATCACCACCATCCTCAGCCACTACCACAGGGCAACCAGCCTTGGAAAAGCCATCACTCTTGCCTGGATTCCCAGCCACGTCAGCATCAAGGGAAATGAGGAAGCCGATCAAGCCGCCAAACAAGCCACTCTCAGAGCAGAAATCCAGATATCTCTGTCTCCTGGGATGCAACAGATAAAAAATAAAGCCACCAAGTCACTCTTTAACACCTTAACAAATAAACACAACCTGTGCACAGACAATGGCTCCCCCTCCACCTGGTGGTACAAAGCCACCACTGATCTTCGGCGTATCACCCTACCTAAGAGTACCGTCTGAGACTCGGGTACAAGTGCACCTGGCAAATAGTGCAGGATATCATCAGGGAATGCACCTTTTGCCAGGTAGCCTCACCACATCCACTGCTACATTACATCCTGGAATGCGATTCTTTTTCAGAAATACGACGAAAAACTGGTGCCCCCGTAACATCTAGCGAAGACCCAAATGCCCTTCATGTTGCTAGCTCCATCATCAGACTAGCAACAAATAACCACATGAACAGTCTACTAAATATTATCAGACAATACCCTCCACCAAGATAACCATTCAATAACTCTCTCACCCCAAAACAGGAATTCATTTAAATTGTTTGATGTAAACTAATAATTCACAACTGAATACTTATGCTCTCCGTTATCTTTACAGTTTTGCACAATCTCACCTGCGGGCCAATGAGGAAAGTCCGATCACCAACAATAACAAGATTTCACCCCACCTCCTCACCAACAGGAAAGCCCATTCGCCCGCAAGAGCGAATACCACGTACACTCCAAAAAAATCCCACCCCACCTGCGGGCCACAAGTGGAAGGTCCGCTCACCCTCAAGGGTGAACATCCAAGAACAACAACAGCCAACTAGGGAGGGGCACTTTACACAGTTATTAAAAGTAAATAAACCAACAGATGTACAAACAATGATGAGCCCTTAATAATAATAATAATAATAATAATAATAATAATATCTACGCAGAATTATTGGAATAGACATCATGAAAGTAATGCAGAGGTATATTAAAACCCAGCAGAGAGATGGATATTGATTACACATCTTTTATAATCCCTTCACATCTGACAGGTCATTACACTCTCCATCTCTGTTTCTCTTTACAACCTGATAAAGTCTGTTTTATTTTATATTTTTTTTTGGCCCATCCTGGTGTCACAATAATCTTATTTAAAAAAAAAAAATGTGGGGGGGGGGAAAACCACGATACAGTGAGAACGTAAACCAAGAAACACGAATAACCGGGGGAACACTGTATGTATATATATATATATATATATATATATATATATATATATATATATATATATATATATATATATATATATATATATATATATATACAGTGTTACCCCGGTTATTTGCGCTTCTTGGTTCGCGTTCTCACTCTATCGCGTTTTTTTTTTGGATAAATTATTATTTTATTTTATGGGTATGCGCAAAAATATTAAAATATTGAAAGAAAAAAAAATTCAGTATTTTAATTTTTTTTATTGAAATTTACGTTGCGTGCTGTTATTTATAATGTAAAGGGTGTTTTTTTAACAGTGCAGGGAGGGTTTATACAGTTCGTAAACGAAAAAATTATTGTAAATGAGTATGTGTCACGTCATCATCACCTCATTCATCGTAATTTTATCTATCACTTTCATAAAAATTTAAGTTGCTTGCTGTTATTTATAATGTAAAGGGTGTTTTTTTTAAAGTGCAGGGAGGGTTTATACAGTACGTAAATGAAAAAATAATTGTAAATGACTATGTTTGTCACGTCATTATCACCTCGTTCACCGTAATTTTATCTATCACTTTCATAAAAATTTACGTTGCTTGCTGTTATTTATAATGTAAAGGGTGTTTTTTTAACAGTGCAGGGAGGGTTTATACAGTACGTAAACGAAAAAATAATTGTAAATGAGTATGTATGTCACGTCATCATCACATTCACGGTAAGTTTTCCTATCACTTTCATAAAAATTTACGTTGCTTGCTGTTATCTATTACATGTTGGTGTAGGAAATTCCCTTGTACGCAATCTAGGAATCTTGCCCCGAATGAGTCCTCACCACTGTGTGGGTCAAGATTTATCCAATCTATCTCTTTATGATTAAAGTCTCCCATAATCAAAATCCTACATTTTTTCTCCCATGCCATGTTAACAACAGAGTTTATGACTTCAATAGTACCTATATGACTTTCCTCATAAATTTCAAGCCTATTTTGGTTCCTTGGTGGGTTGTATACAACAGTTATTATAATGCTCTCTGACCCAGTATTTATGCGAGCAACAAGAAATTCCCTGAACTCACTTTCTATAGCCAAGTTTATTTCTTCAACTTGAATCCTCTCACTTATGAGCAGTGCTATCCCTCCACCAGTCCTCTCAGATCTTTCAACCCTTAGTATTCTGAAGCCCTTAGGAAAAACTGTGACACTGTTTATGTCCTCACTCAACTTAGTCTCTGTAATTGCTACTATATCTGCCTTACTGTTGTGAATCCTATCTTTTAGTTCTACTGCCTTACCAGCTAATCCATCAGCATTTGTGTATAACAATCTTAATGAGGCCCCATCCCCTGATCTTCTGTCATTATCTTCTTTATCTCCCCTTTGTCTGGAAGTACTCTGTAACGAAAATTTGTCTTCTCTTCTTCATTTCTTTCATCATTTAACCTTCTTGCCTTTTGCAACAAGTTTTTGATCTTTCCCATCTCTTCCTGTGTTCTGTATTGTCTAATGAACACTTCTTTGCATTCTTGAAGGTCTTTTAGACTTTTTTTTCTCAACAATATTTCCCTACATGTTTCCCCTCTCTCAAAGGTTACTTTTGTTGGTCTCAGCTTTCCTTCCCTCGAATATTTACCTAGTTGGTGTATGTTTACAATATCCTCAGGACCACATACTACTCCAAGCTTTCTTATCAGGTCTACAACCCTAGCTTTATTTTCTTCAAGTCTCCCCTGCCATGTTGGCTCCTGGGATTCACTTATGCCTGAGATTACCACTGTCTTCTCCTTATCAAGTGCCTGTCTGATGAGTGGGTTTGCCCTTTCCATCACAACGTCTTTCATTTTTTCGATTACTGTCTCTTTATAGTCAACTGTTTGTATGTTTTCCAGTGCCACCACCTTTACAGCCTCTTTTACTGCCACATTCCCCTTTAGTGCATCAGCAAAGGAAGTTTTCATGGCATCATTTTCCATATTCAGCTCCTGGAACTCTTTTCTGAACTGTTCAATGTTTTCCTTAATCTGGACATTCCAAGCAGCAATCTCGTCTCTCTCAGAAGAGAGCAGTGAACTAACATCTAATTCCTTTAGGTTGTCATTCAGCTGTTTGTTTTTATCTTCTTGTTTAGAAATTCTAGATTCTAGTTGACTCTTTTCCCCTTCCAGCTTCTTTATTCTTTTTTCTAGTTCCTTTCTCTCCTGCCCTTGTGCTTTATTTGCTTCCTCCAAAGATCTTATTTGTTCTCTGAGCGTTTCATTCTCTTTCATTTCTCCATCCATATTCCGAATTTTATCATCAAGGCTTATAACCATTTCCTCTAACTTCTTGATTCTCTGTTTAAGTCCCCTGATGGCTACCCCTTCTCCCGACCCATGGGTGGGAGAGGTTTGGGACAGAGATGGCCTCATTTTTATATCTATAATGTTAAGGGTGTTTTTTTTAACAGTGCAGGGAGGGTTTATACAGTTTGTAAACGAAAAAATAATTGTAAATGAGTATGTATGTCACATCATTATCACCTCATTCACCGTAATTTTATCTATGACTTTCATAAAAATTTACATTACTTGCTGTTATTTATAATGTAAAGGGTGTTTTTTTAACAGTGCAGGGAGGGTTTATACAGTGCAAACGTAAAAATATATTAAAATTTCTATGTACATATAGGCGGTTCCTACTTCGCGGATTTACTGGTTCGCGCCGGGTCCCGGAACCGAACTACCGCGATAAGTGAGGCAACACTGTATGTATATATATATATATATATATATATATATATATATATATATATATATATATATATATATATATATGATATAAACAGGGAGTCCTCTTATAACGTTATTCCAAGTTACGGCGCTTCGCCATTACCAGAGCCCAATAAATAATTAATAAATCATTAATAAATAAATTTTTTAACTTACCTGGCTGGTTTGGTAAATTCAAACCATGCGTGCTGAGCAGTACGTGAGTGCGATGGACAATTACACAGCTAGCAGCACAGATGTATTTATATTTATCAATTTAATGGCTATATTTATTTGTTTATATATTTTGTTATATTGAAGGATTACTGTATATTGAATTAAAAAAAAAACACAGAGGCATATAAGATTTTATTCAAAATACACCGCTAGCAGCACAGCTGTAATCGTATTTATCAAGCTAATGGCTTTATCTATTTACTGTATATGTTTATATATTTGGTTACATTGAAGGATAATATTGAATTAAAAACACTACCAAACACAGCCGTAAATATTCAAAATAGTTTGTTGAACGTCGTGTAAGAATACGGCGTAACGTGGCATATTAGGAGGAAGAAGAACCACCACTCAGTTTATTCTCACTCGCCACATTGAGCCTCATGTTTTATCTGCTCTCTCGTTGTGTTCGCTCGTTACTTACATTACTATGCCTCCCAAGCGTATTAGTGATAGTTCTCATAGCAGTGAAATTTAAAAAAAAAAGCCATCACCATGGACATTAAAACTGAAGTAGCAAACCCTGCTGCAAAGGAAGAATCCTCTACAAACATTGGCAGCAATCTCAGATTGGCCCGTACAACCGTAGCCACGATCATCAAAGAAAAAGATTGCATCTGTGATCAGGTAAATAGTTCGACTCCTATGATGTATACTGTGATTACTAGGCAGCGTAGTTGACTTATGGTTGAGATGGAGAGATTGCTAGTTCTTTGGCTTGAAGACCTAATTCGAAAGTGTATCCCAATAAGCCTTATGCTAATACAGGAAAAGGCTAAAATATTATTTGAAGCCTTGACAAGAGAAAAGAGAGAAGGGAGTGCAGGTGAAGAGCTTGTAGCAAGTAGGGTTGGCTTAATTGCTTTTATGCTCATGCTAATTTGCATAATATAACAGTGCAAGGTAAAGCTGCTAGTAGTGATGACGAAGCAGCAAAAATTTTACCCATTGCTTTGGCCGAGATAATAAGGGATGAGGGATACTGAGCCGAACAGGTATTTAACGTGGATGAGACTGGCTTATTCTGGAAGTGTATGCCTAGTCATACGTATATCACCAAGGAGAAGAAGACAGTACCAGGCAATAGAGTCAACAAGGAGAGACTGATTTTACTTTTGGTGGATTAATGCAGCTGGAGACTATAAGCTAAAGCCCTAGTTGTTTTACTTGGCAGGAAACCCAAGGGCACTCAAGGGCATTTGGAAGGGTCAACTGCCAGTCATCTAGAAGTCAAACAAGAAGGCTTGGATAATCCATAAAATATTTGAGAACTGTTTCAGGAATCATTGTATCCATGAAGCTGAGAGGTATTGTGCTTTTAAAGGTCTGCCCTTTAAGGTGTTGCTAATCCTGGACAATGCCCCTGGTCACCCTGTCCATTTGGATGACTTTAATCCTGGAAAACATAAAATAGAATCAAAAGTATCTGAATTCCAGATCAAAACTTAGCACGAGGGTCTGCCCCTCTCTTTCTTTATCTCTTACTTTATTTAATTTCGTGCTTTTCCCTCCAATTCCCTTATATCCTTAATTCCCTCCCCTTTTTCCCATCCTATCCTATCCCATCCTAAAAAAAAAAAATAAAAAAATCCTACTGTAAAGGTGGCTTACCTTACATCTAATATCACTTCCCTGTTACAACAGTTGGATCAGGTCCACTGCCTCTTTCAAGGCCTACTACCTCCAAAGAACAATCGCTATGGCTCTCAGGGCAACTAAGAAAGACAAGAAACTCGACTCTCAAGGACTTCTGGAAGTCGTACAATATTCTTCATGCTGTGAAGAATATTAATGATGCTTGGAAGGAAGTGCTGCAAACCAACTTGAATGTGGCATGGAAAAAACATGCCCCTATTTTGTGAATGATTTCCAAGGTTTTGAGGAAACAGTTGAGGCTGTAATCAAGAACGTAGTTGTCATGATTAAGGAGCTCGATTGGAGATGGAGGCTGATGATGTAAGAGAGCTCCTGGAATCTCATGGCAAGGTGTTTTGTAATGAGGACCTTATTCAACTGGAAAAACATTTGATTGAAGAGGAGGATGCACTAAAAGCCCAGAGCCAAAGAGATTCACCACCAAGGAATTGGAAGAAACGTTTGCCCTGGCAGAGGAATTTTTGGCAAAACTCTAGGCTCAGAACCCCAACTTTGCCAGGTACACTAAGGTCGATAAAGGGATCAAGGATGCCCTGAGATGTTACAATGAAATATATGAGAAGAGGACATCCTTCCAGACTCGCCTTGATAAATTCTTCTTGATGGTAGAGCCCCCACCAAATCATCCTATATCCTCTACCACATATGCCTCTACCTCTATAGACTCACCTGCCCCAGTACCTCCATCATTTACTGTATGTTCTTTCACCTCTCCAGACTCACCTGCCTCTCCAGCTTCCACCTAACAATATGCCAGTCTCTCCCTCCCTTGCAATGCCCCTTCCAGTGTGCAAGCCGACCACACGAAATAAAGGTAAGCAATAATGTAGTCTACTGTAGTGATATTTTACTATTGATATGTTTTGTTACACAAGTTAAGCTAAGCAATAATATTAAATTTAGCTTAGTATATTTCTTTATCATAAATTAAGAACTTATATAAATTTCCTATGTTTTAAATTATTTGGTTTTAACATTGGTTGGGGGCCCTAAGTTCGAAGCTAGCTCTTTTACAACTTACATCAAAATCCGGCTTAAGTCAGCTGTCAGGAACGGAACCCTGACGTTACACAAGGACCCCCTATATATATATATATATATATATATATATATATATATATATATATATATATATATATATATATATATATATATATATATAGTGATCCCTCGTTTATCGCAGGGGTTCGGTTCCGGGACCAACCGCGATAGGTGAATTTCCGCGAAGTAGGATCACCCTATATGTACATAGGTATTTTATATTTATTTTTACGTTTACTTACAAACCCTCCCTGTACTGTTAACAAACCACCCTCTACTTTATTAATAACAGCATTCAAGCGTAAATTTATATGAAATTGATAGGTAAACTTACCATGAATGAGGTGGTAATGACATGGCATCGTCGAGACGATTGCAAAAGGTCACTGAACAAACCATATTATCATCATGTTCTTGTGAGAGTTGTTGGAGTGCTTTCACGTGTTCATACAGGGCTGCCAAACGTTCGAGTGTAAGGCCAGGTTCTTCGATTTCCTCGGGACTCAGCTACGAAGTGAATTGAATATACAGTACATAGTGATGTTTTGATATACAGTATACTTTGGACTTTGCACAAACTGGTCTCAATTCAGGTCAGTCTTCAGAAACCAATTGTGTTCCTTCTCCTTCTATGATGGAGGTGGATGGCATTGAAAACTGTGAAAATGACACTAATGCTCCCCCAGTAGATGAAATCTCTTGTAAATCACACATTAAAGAAGATATGCAAAAGCCGCTTGATATGAAAGAGGAGTCTGTTGAGGCAAAGGAAACAATACTGATGCTCCCCCAGTGGAGGAAATCTCTTGTAAATCACACGTTAAAGATCTGCAAAAGCCGCTTGAAATTAAAGAGGAGTCTGTTGGGGCAAAGGAAATGATACTGATGCTCCCTCAGTAGAGGAAATCTCTTGTAAATCACACGTTAAAGATGATCTGCAACAGCCGCTTGAAATTAAAGAGGGGCCTTTTGAGGCATAGGAGACTGTTATCAAAAGAACCCAACCCCTAAAGCATAACATATTAATAAGCACAACGTGAACTGAGCACATGTCAGTTAGACTGAACGAGTGAGCTGAGACAATGGAAGATGGTGGGAGAACCAAACTTCAATCAAAATGCCAATCAGACCCCATGATACAGAACCTACAGAAAAACCATTCTGTGATTCGTCATCTCTCACCCTTTCAGCCAATAGCATTCCATGAACTATCTCACATAGGTGCGAGCCTTTGCGCTTTCCAAGAGGCCAATACAGCGTACGCTATCATACAGTATTTCACATGGTTCAATACTGTGAGTGTATATGTTTAAATTTATGTTTTTTACTATTTTTTACTGTTTTATTACTCTTAGGCTGGGAAATACTTGTTTTCTCAATAAAATAATGAAAATTTCAATATGTACTAGTTCACGTAGGTGCAACCCTTTTCGTTTTCCGAAATGCTGATACCGGTATCGTATTTTACATGGAGAACCACGGTGATTATTTATGTTTTTTACTATTTTTTACTGTTTTATTCTTCTTAGGCTAAGATATGCATCTTTTTATCAATAAAATCATGAAGCTACTGGAAATTTTAATATATGCAAGCTCACGTACGTGTGACCCTTTGAATTTTCCGAAACGCTGATACTGGTATCGTAATTTCTACGGTGCAGTGTTACATGTTCAAACTTAAGTTATTTTACTATTTCTTACTGTTTTATTATTCTTAGTCTTGGAAATACATTTTTGTATAAATAAAATATTGAAAAAAAAAATTTTCAATAAAATAATGAAAATACTGAAAATTTTTATTTTTTTTAATATTTTCGCATATACCAAAAAAAAAAAAAAACTCGCCAAAGGAAACCGCGATGCACTGAATTTGTGATAGGTGAACCACGATATAGCGAGGGATTACTGTATATATATATATATATATATATATATATATATATATATATATATATATATATATATATATATATATATATATATATATATATATATATATATACAGTGTTACCTCCCTTATTGCGGTAGTTCGATTCCGGGACCCGGCGCGAACCAGGAAATCCGTGGAGTAGGATCAACCTATATGTACATAGATATTTTAACGTATTTTTACGTTTACACTGTATAAACCCTCCCTGTACTGTTAAAAAAACACCCTTTACATTATAAATAACAGCAAGCAACGTAATTGTTTATGAAAGTGATAGGAAAACTTACCGTGAATGAGGTGATGATGACTTGACATACACAGGTGCAGTATTTTACAATAATTTTTATGTTTACGTAAAATAGCGGCCGACATCCACAAACTTTTTTCCTTCTTTCATCATATCTAAGAGATTCACTTTATCTACAATGGTTAACATTTTCCTTTGCCACTTAGGCTCACTACAAGAAGCCTTAGAAGATGAAGGATGCTTGGGAGGCATTGCAAGGGTTAAAATATGCGAGTAAAAAAATCACAAGCAAAACATAATAATAATAATAAGCACAACGTGAATGGCGCACACGAGTGAGGCGAGACAATGGAAGATGGTGGAAGCCTTTGTCCGAAACGCTGATAGCGGTATCGTATTTTACATGTTGCAATACTGTTAGTATTTATGTTTTTTACTATTATTTACTGTTTTATTATTCTTAGGCTAAGAAATACATTTTTTTAACCAATAAAATCATGAAACTACTGGAAATATAAATATATATGCTAGCTTACGTAGCTGCGACCCCAATACATTGTACGCTATCGAACACAAGCAAAACGTTTAATAAGCACAACGTAAATGGCGCACACGTGAGTTAGACTGAACGAGTCTTTGTCCAAAACGCTGATAGCGGTATCGTATTTTACATGTTGCAATACTGTTAGTATTTATGTTGTTTTACTATTTTTTACTGTATTATTATTCTTAGGCTACTAAATACGTTTTTTAGTCAATAAAATCATGAAACTACTGGAAATATAAATATATATGCTAGCTCACGTAGCTGCGACCCCAATACATTGTACGCTATCGAACACTATTTCGCATGATGCAATACTGTGATTTATACTGTACGTACGTATATCATTCAGTTATTAGTACAATGTATATTAATTTAAAATTAATTTACTTATTTGATGATTGTACAAAATCTATTGTATTTATTCATTGTAATTTGGACCAAATATTCATTTTGTAAAGATTATACTGTACTTTTCAAAAGAGGTGGTCAATAAACGTATCTATCTATCTATCTATCTATCTAAATTTATGTTTTTTACTACTTTTTACTGTTTTATTATTCGTAGGCTGGGAAATAATTTTTTTTTATCAATTAGATAATGAAATAAGTTTTTTCAATAAAAAAATGAAAATAGAGAATTTTTTTTTTTAATATTTTAATATTTTTGCATATACCAATGAAATTAAATAATAATTTATGCAAAAAAAAAATGCGATACAGTGAGAACGCGAACCAAGAAACGCGAATAACCAGGGGAACACTGTATATATATATATATATATATATATATATATATATATATATATATATATATATATATATATATATATATATACAGGTATACCTCCCCCAACATCGTTAATTGGTTCCAGGAGAGACGACTTAAGTCGAAAAACGACTTAAATTGAATTAGCTTGTCTCTAGGCTAGCCTAGGCTAGGCTACGCTAAATTTACTTGTCTAGGCTAAACCGAAAATAACCATTCCTATTTCTGTACTTTATTCATGAATGTAATTTTCAATAATATATGGTTAATAAGAATCTATTTTAAGCTTACAAACAAATAAATTTTATATACACTTAGCACTTGTACTAGGAATTTTCTTAGGTGCCATGGGGGCAAAATATAAGGTCACAAATGAATGACAATGAGAGTAGCCGATAAACAGACGTATACCATGCATAAATTAATTAATTCAAAACAATAGCCGTTTCGCGGGAATGACGAGTGCCAACGCCTAACGGTAGATATTGGAACTACTGTACGTATTTTAATAAGATTTTATAAGCTTTTGTTCTTATTTTTTGCACAATAACATAATTTTATGTGCTTTTGCTTTTATTTATTGCACAGTAACAAGATTTCATGTGCTTTTAATGGTTTTCTAGTGATATTATGATTCCAATATTTGTAGCGGACAGATGTAAAGTTGATCATAATGACGTAAACTTAATTTATTTTTTTTTTATTTTTCCATATATTTTTTTGAAAACAGATGTATAATCGAGAACGACTTAACTCGAAACGACGTAAGCCGAAGTATACCTGTATATATATATATATATATATATATATATATATATATATATATATATATATATATATATATATATATATATATATATATATATATATATATATATATATATATATATATATACTGCACATGTTATTATTTATACATATATAAACAAAAATGTTATTCCATGACATCCTCATGGTGAGCCAAAGGAAATTACATTGTATGTAAGAACGACCCATTATTCTACTGTATTTACAAAAGCCCTTGATCTTTGAGCCTCCTATTCTCAGTCGGAGCTTTAATTCCACTAGCACGCTGAGGACGGAGACTAGAAAGTTTCTTAGGGCAAGGAACTTAATCAGCAGGATTATTTGAACTACCTGTATTGTCAACAGTGACAGTTTCCTGATTTCTTTAAAACCAAAGGAGTAACTAAGCCTATGTCTCCAAGTAGGATGATCTTCTATACCAACACCACCAGGGTCTGAGTCCATTGGTATGCAACTAAATATTTTATTAATCATAAAACTAACACCAACTTTTTTGTCATCCAACTGGCACAACTTGGAGGGTGAAAAGATGGACCAGAACATTCACGATACAGTTGGTATACCATATATGTCAAAGATGACACAAAATGGAAAGCAAAAGGAACAACAAAACCATACAGGCCTAACAAGGAGCATGAAAAATGTGGACTCTCTTTATATCTGCAACAGAGGAGGCGATGATTACTATAGTAAAATAGACTGGAAACAACACGAACGCTGCCAAATAAGTATTTAGGTAGACAACATATTTTAGGAAATATGTGACCACCATACTAATAAATATGACATTCATCATAATGATCAGTAGAATAGAAAAGAAAGGACGATGGAAATTGTGCCATAACATTAACAACAAAATTCCTCCTGCCAAGACTCCTATGAGTGTACCCCAGCCTAATCCAGTAATATTTTATTCATCTTCAACAGCAGGCACCCCTGGTTCACTGCTCTCCTCAATGATATCCATAACATCAACTGGGAAATTATTAATAGTCTGCTTGCAAACAAGAACATTGACCTGACAAGGAATTTTGAATAATAAAAAAAACCTGGGTGGTATTTTACCAAACAAAATGTAGCCAAATTGTGTTTGAAACATGCAAATGTTATCATACTTCACCATTCCCCCAATGAAGTCTCCAGAAAAGTCACATCTGATCATGAGATCAATGTCCGCGAAGATATCTGAAGTAATTTCATCACATATTTTAATGCCTTTTGCTCAAAGGAATCAATGAACTCTAACAAGACCAGGTGAAGTAATCTTGTCAGCTATATGTTAACCACTGCTACCTTTATTTTCTTCACCTTTTTTCCCGAGACTAGAGGAATAACAATAGAAAAATTACCTTCTGTTGGGCTCGAATAAAAACCCTTTAAAACTAGACAATGTCTCTCTACAGTATCTACCTGCAACCGCTTCGCTAGTTTGGGTGTGACAAAAGAGATGTGCTCCAGGATCAAAGAAACAACTTGACACTAAAGACTTCTGAGTCTTATTTTTAGCGACAGCAGCTTGGGTTGTATCTAAAGTAAAATACTTAAGTTTTAGAATACTGGTTGCTTGCTGTTTGCCTTTAATTTTTTTTTTCCATTTCCTTCATAATATTCGATCGCATTAAGCAGTAGAAGAGGAGGAGGATGCAGGAGAACGAACCTCTATCTGCAAAAGTTTTGCCGCCTCCGTATCAGCTGATGTGCTCTCGCACGCTTTTTTCCTGACAATATACAAACCTTAACACAAACACAGTTAGAAGAAGCAATATATCCACGCAGTACGCTGGGTAAAGAGACACTGAAGCACAGTCCATTATTTACTAAAATAAAAATTTTTGTTTCGAATTTTTTTGCATGGGTGTTATTCATGTATTTCGTATTTTTTTACTATTACTCTTTAGGGGCGTTATTCCAATTTCGCAGACTATAAGCATGCGTAAAAAGTGAACTAAGTGTATGTATACACAGTAATCCCTTGCTATTTCGCGGTTCACCTATTGCGAATTCAGTGCATAACGGATTTTTTGGGGGGAATTTTTTTTTTTTTTTTTTTTTTAGGTTATTGTGACACCAGGACGGGCCAAAAATGAAAAAAATAAAACCGCCTTTATCAGGCTGTAAAGAGAAACAGAGATGGAGAGTGTAATGACCTGTCAGATGTGAAGGGGTTATGAAATATGTGTAATAAATATCCAGTTCTCTGCAGGGTTTTAATATACCTCTGCATTACTTTCATGATGTCTATTCCAATAAGTCTCCTTAGATCTTATTATTATTATTATCATTATTATTATTATTATTATTATTATTATTATTATTATTATTATTATTGGAGACAATAATTTTCCTTTGCTGAAGATTGTGGAGATTATCATTATTATTATTATTATTATTATTATTATTATTATTATTATTATTATTATTATTATTATTATTAAGGGCTCAAAATTGTGTGAACATCTGTTGGTTTATTTACTTTAATAACTGTGTACAGTGCCCCACCCTAGTTGGCTCGGACAATGAGAGTTGGGGGTTGGGTAGAATAGAATGTTGGGGGGGGAGAGAGAGAGAGAGAGAGAGAGAGAGAGAGAGAGAGAGAGAGAGAGAGAGAGAGAGAGAGAGAGAGAGAGAGAGAGAGAGAGAGAGAGAGAGAGAGAGAGAGAGAGAGAGAGAGAGAGAGCTCTTTAATTAACTCTTGTTCATTCAACCAAAACTACATTATTTATTGTAAATATAAAGGTTTAATTACAAATTCGTAATAATAATAATAATAATAATAATAATAATAATAATAATAATAATAATAATAATAATAATATCCACAATCATCATGAAAGGAAAATTATTGTTGCCAATAATAATAATAAAATAATAATAATAATAATAATAATAATAATAATAATAATAATAATAATAATAATAATAATAATAATAATAATAATAATTAGATCTAAGGAGAATTTTTGGAATAGACATCATGAAAGTAATGCAGAGGTATAGTAAAACTCAGCAGAGAATTGGATATTCATTACATATCTGTTATAATCCCTTCACATCTGACAGGTCATTACACTCTCCATCTCTGTTTCTCTTTATAGCCGAATGGAGGCTGTTTTATTTTATAATTTTCTGGCCCGTCCTGGTGTCATAATCATTTTTAAAAAAATAAATAAATAAATTTTATTTTTTTAGGTGTTCCTACTTCACGGAAATTTACCTATCGTGGCCGATCCTGGAACAGAACCCCCGCGATAAACGAGGGGTTACTGTATATATATATATATATATATATTATATATATATATATATATATATATATATATATATATATATATATATATATATATATATATATATACAGTGATCCCTCGTATATCGTGGGGGTTAGGTTCCGGGACCGACCGCGATAGGTGAATTTCCGCGAAGTAGGATCACCCTATATGTACATAGGTATTTTACATTTATTTTTATGTTTACTGTATAAACCCTCCCTGTACTGTTAACAAACCACCCTTTACTTCATAAATAACAGCATGCAAGAGTAAATTTATATGAAAGTGATAGGTAAACTTACCGTGATTGAGGTGGTAATGACATGACATACTCATGTACATATGTATTTTACAATTATTTTTACGTTTATTGTATAAACCCTCCCTGCACTGTTAAAAAACCACCCTTTACTTTATAAATAACAGCATGGAAGCATAAATTTATATGAAAGCGATAGGTAAACTTACCGTGAATGAGGTGGTAATGACATGACATACTCATATACATAGGTATTTTACAATTATTTTTACGTTTACTGTATAAACCCTCCCCTGCAGCCGACATCTGCAAACCTTCTTCCTTCTTTCAGCATATCTAACAGTTTCACCTTATCCGTTATAGTTAACATCTTCCTTTACCGCTTAGGCTCACTACCAGAAGCCTAAGAAGATGAAGGACGTTTGGGAGGCATTGCAAAGGTTGAAATACGTGAGTAAAAAAATATCACAAGAACAAGGTGTTAATAAG
>JAXCGZ010011856.1:0-5000 GCA_037179515.1 Halocaridina rubra
TTTTTCCATAATATACACACAAAACTATAGTATTTTTTTTCTTATTTATTGAATTCAAAATGGTATTGAAAAAATTTCCACGTATATTTAAAATTATAACCACTTCTGTAAAATGTTCATTATAGTTTTTGACATACTCAGAGATGCATTTTTCACTAACAGTCATCTGAAAAAGCAGTAATAGGCTAATTCTGCTAGGAGTAACACTTGCTGTATTTTCTTTTATTTAATTATAGCTTAATGTTAGAGAACGCTTAATCATATTCACATTTTTGTCTTGAGAATGAGCGTCGTGATGTCATATCATACCTTTCGCAACGCTCTTGGGAAAAAAGTAAAAGTTCTTTACTTTAAAATAATGCTTACGGAAATATTATCCTATCATTGATTCTTTCGTTCTGGTGTCATCCGTTTAAATTATACACATGCTACAAGTAAGCATGCTCACTTATGCACACGTGCTATAGATACATACACTATCGTGCTGTGTATCTGTACACACTTAGTTTGAGGACCTTCTCAAAACAAACAGCCAGTATATCTTTCTAAAGACCTCTATAAAATGTTTAATATGCTGCAGAAGAAGAAGAGAGTTGTAACCTATTTATTTTCTTGTTTTCGTATGGAATGGTTCGTGAATAACTTCGTTTACACTTTCCGTTTTTATGAGTTTAACTGCGTAACAAGACTGTCAACAGACCTCCTCACTTGGCCCCTCCCTAAAATGTCAACATATTCCCTCCTCTCGCCCCCTCCAACATGCTTTTCCCAAGCCTCTCCTTTTTTTATATCTCTCCCTCTCTATTCTCTTCAGTTTTTTCACTTTTTCTATTATTATTACGCTCATTTTTCATACCTCTCTCACATTAATTTTCTTCGTAAGAAAGAATAGTAATAAGAAGTTGTTAGATCATATGTAGAATTCGGACCTCAATCTTGATAGGAACTGGAGTGCTAAACTTAACTAACCTAACCGAACTCCAGTCGTGTTGGAATCCGAAATCTACGTATGATAGTGGTGGTTAACACCTAAATTGATTGGACAGACGTGCCTATGCTCCTCATCCAGTTTTCCAAACCTAAGACCATTTTTTTTTCTAAGTCATACTATATCATATAAGTACATGGGCAGGTCTACACTAGCTTGCCATTATCGTTTTGTATATATTTTTGTAACATTATCAAAGTTTTTTCGTCTTCTTCTTCTTCTAACCTGCAGTCATGAAAGAAAGCCACATTCGTTGTATATATTAACATTATATATTACTTGGTCAGAATTGTGTACAGTTTTTCTAATATCTCTCTCTCTCTCTCTCTCTCTCTCTCTCTCTCTCTCTCTCTCTCTCTCTCTCTCTCTCTCTCTCTCTCTCTCTCTCTCTCTCTCTCTCTCTCTCTCTCTCTCTCTCTCTCTCTCTCTCTCTCCTTCCTTTATCCCTTGAGAAAAAATGGTGTTCAACCTAGCCAGTAATATTTCACGCCTATCATCCTTTCTTTGTCTTACCCATATCGTCTACTTTATTCTTATGTTGCCCTTCATTTTTATTTCTTTTCTCTACACTTCACATCTTCCTTTTTACTTTTTTTTTCACTCGTATTTACATCTTTTCTCAACTTTTTATATTTATTAGTTTTGCGTCATCAGTCCCTTCTCACATGGCCACCATGTCCAACAGATCGATTCTATCAACATTTAGTGTGTATGATTTTAGGTCCGCATTTTTTTTATTTTTTTGAAAGGCCTGCCATTATTTTCCCTATTTTTACCCCCCCAGCCCCCCCCCCCCCCCCTTCACTATCTGGTTACTCTGTCAACAAATATGCCCTGGATTCGCTAAAGTGTTTTAGCCTTACGTTGGTCAACACTGGGTAAAAACTCAACCTCCATAGTTTGTAGCTTAGTAATTTCAACCTTGTTGGCATCTTGCATTAGGCTCAACATTACTCTTGACGCAGGAGCCAGGCAAAATACATTAATTTGACGTATAACAGAATGATATTAGTAGGTTTCTACGTTGTTGTTGTTTATAATGATGTATATAATGGTAGAAAAAGTGTTTTAGGTAGATAATCATGCTGTTGTTATAAAGATGTAGTAGGTAAAAGTAGATATTCTACATTAGGTAGATAAACAAATTAATGCTTTGATAATATAATTTTCCTTCTTATCTTTGACAACATATCGTAGGTAGATGTATACTTTTTATGATCATGTAGTACATTAACGTGTTTTATGTAGATAAGCATACACGGATGTTATGATGATGCAGTAGTTAAGATTAGGAGTTCGACTTCAGGTACATAAGTAGATGTACTTTTCCTCTTGCATAAAAAAGTAAATAACTGTAGGGACTCTACCTCAGGTGAATGAATATTTATATAATGCAATATGGAAATTTAGGTAGAGGGAGGGGATTTACTTTGGCAAATAATTATTTTATGATTTTATGTGCATCTATATACCCACGCACGCGCAAATACCTATGTGACGGTTCCCTAATATATATTTAGAGCCATTACTCTCCGTCGATTTATTATTATTATTATTATTATTATTGTTATTATTATTATTATTATTATTATTCTTACTATAAACTAAATATCGTTATCTATATCAGTTATAATTCCTTAAGAATTATTATTAGAATATGCGCCTAGATTTTTATTTCTTTGTTGAAGGGAAATAGAAATGAGGGTGGGGGGGGGTTAACTTTTCGATGCCTGCGCGCCTTTCCATATCTTAAGTAAGACTTTAGCATTTTCTCATCGCAGTAAGTCCTTAACTTGCTTAAGTAAAAGATATAGAAGTTATGGGTGTAAGTAGTCCTTAGCTCCACAATATTCCTCTTCTTTAGTAAGAGGTTAGGGTAAGTTTTTTCTTTATCCCCTCTTCTTACTACTATAAGAAATGTAGAAGTTAATGGGGGGGGGGGTAACTATTGCCCACTTTCCTAACATCCCTTTTCTTAAGTAAAGAGAAGTTGAAGAAGTTAGGGGGGGGGTAATTTTCCATACCTCACAACTCCTCCCCATCTCCCTTGTTTAAGTAAAGGCAATATTTTTCACTCTACCACTCCCCCCCCCGCCATGATTAAATAAAAAGAATTTAAAGTTGAGAGAGAATAACTTTTCCTTATCTATTCTTTTACTTTGCTAAAGTTGCTGGATTTAAAGTGACAGGAGAGTCTTTGGCCCGATTTTAAACAGTGTAAACCTAGGATCCCATAGTTTTAGTTAGCTAGACACACACCAATGGATTTCATAATCTCATCTGATGCGGGCCTGTGTATGGCTAGGATCCCGTACGGATCCTAGCCATACTCAGAACTGCGTCATTTATTTGTGTGTCTAGCTAACTAACATTATGGTAGCCAAGGTTTACACTTTAAGAAATCGGGCCTTTGTAGCTTTTGCATAGTTAGCCCTGCTACTTCAGCCTCCCCCTCCCTCACCAGCACAAGTAAGGGGAGTTGAAATTTAAGGGGGGTTGGGCAAGGGGAACTCTCGCCTCCACCTGTCGATGTCATTTTACAAGGTATATTAAGAAATGCATTGGGTGGCAGGGCGGAAAATCACTCTCGCTTGTATCGCTGCTACATTTGATTGTATATTATATATATATATATATATATATATATATTATATATATATATATATATATATATATATATATATATATATATATATATATAGAGAGAGAGAGAGAGAGAGAGAGAGAGAGAGAGAGAGAGAGAGAGAGAGAGAGAGAGAGGAAAAAGGAAAGAGAACATTATAGGGAATCTCAGCGCTTGACATTATGATTATGCATCTTTATATATATATATATATATATATATATATATATATATATATATATATATATATATATATATATATATGTGTGTGTGTGTGTGTGTGTGTGTGTGTGTTTGTGTGTGTGTGTGTATGTGTGTGTGTACAAGCATGTATACATACATACATACATGCAGCCCTAGTAATATGTTGAAAAATAATTTCTAGTATTTTATTCCGAAGTATCCCTCACACTTTCGAGAGGACCGTCCCACAGGCACGCCTTTTACACAGTGAACTCCTCCCTATGGAAATCGTTGCCTCCACTAGGCGTGTGGATGGCCCCGTGCATCTTAGCTGTGAATAATGAATTCATTGATTGATTGTGACATTCAAAGGAGTTCTGAATTGGACTTTTTTAGTTCAAGTCTTTAGAACTGAACTTATGCATTTGCATATGTCGATTGTGTATTTATAGTTTCATTGAATCATACTTTGCTATATATGGCAGATAATGTGTGTAGAGAGATTAAGAACGTCTTAAAGGCATTTCTTCACGTTTTAGTTTGTGCCAAAATAAGTTTGAATTGATGCACTTATAGTATTAATAAATTCATGCGTTTAATTCCTGCTTTGTATATTTAATTTCACTCATATTTACCTTCTCGATTTTCATAAAGATCATAATGTTTATGGACTCTTAATTCATATTGGGTGTGAGGTATATATATATATATATATATATATATATATATATATATATATATATATATATATATATATTTATTTATATTGTTACTGTTTTATGTCACGGACTCCCTATTTTACCAAGGGCTAGGACGGTTGCCTTCTTGCGAAGGACTAGTTTTGGCAGATGTAATCGTTACCCTGAGTGCATGCCCTTGCTAACCTCAGACCGTGACGGGGCGCGAACCCTCGACCTGACGCCTCAAAGTCGCGGGCGCTATCGCTTGAGCCACGGTGACTATATATATATATATATATATATATATATATATATATATATATATATATATATATATATATATATATATATATATATATATATATATATATATATATATGAAGTCATATATTTCTTTTTTTTACTTTATTGTTCTTCTTCTTCTTCTCATTATCATTATTTTTATTATTATTATTATTATTATTATTATTATTATTATTATTATTATTATTATTGTTATTATTTTTATTATAATGGACATTCATAT